>PISX010020286.1:0-36192 GCA_004024625.1 Mellivora capensis | reverse complement strand
GAGAGGAGAAGGGAGTTGAGGGAAATTGGGGGGGAGATGAACCATGAGAGACTATGGACTCTGAAAACAACCTGAGGGTTTTGAAGGGGCGGGGGGTGGGAGGTTGGGGGAGCCAGGTGGTGGGTATTGTGGAGGGCACGCATTGCATGGAGCACTGGGTGTGGTGTAAAACTATGAACTCTGTTACGCTGAAAAGAAAGAAATAAATAAATAAATAAATAATTAAAAAAAAAAAAAGAACCTTGCATGATAGAGACTACGTGGGATAATGTGTGACTCCTGGGACACCGAACTTGATGAAGCCGGTTCAATATATTTATTTTTCTTTCTCTGTCCAGTGAAAGTGTGTTGTCTTAGCAAACTGCACGTACCCTTTGTGCCATTAGCCCTCGCCTGCTGCTCTCCTACGCTACGTAGTCCATTTTCTATTCTCTTTCTAAACAATCACGACTATAGAAACAACAACATCTGCCCACTGGTGGACTCTGCTTGGGACCCTAGGGCAACCCACACTTCCCTTGAAGTACCAGTTAAAAACACAGTGGGGACACAATAAAAACACGCGGAAAGCTACCATCAGCACGGCGTAGTGGGAGGAAGCTGCTACAGGGAAAACACCAGTTCTCTTCTGTATCTTCTTCACAAAACATAAAATGTAAGTACGGACATCAGAAGAGGCTAGGTTAGGCTGGGGTAACAGGGCTAAAGGCTCAGAGGTTTCCAACAGTGAAGGTCTATGTCTGCGAGACACTTCATACCCACTGCAGGTGGATGGTGGTGCTGTGTTCATTATGGCCACACAGGGATATAGGCTGGTGGAGCTGTGCCCTCAAATGTTTCTGTCCACAGTACCACAGGAGGGAAAAGGAGCCCTCCAGGGTCTATAACGGGCATTTGAATACTTCCCCTTGCAAGGAAACAAATCACTTCTGCTCCCAACTCATTGACCACAATTAGTCACATGGTTCTGCCCACAGAAAAGGCACACGGGTACCCGCCTACCATGTATCCAGAAGGAAAGGAGCTGGAAATAGTCAACGGCAGTGATGGCTGCCACACAATCAGCAAATTTAATGCTGAATCAATGTTTGATGTAACCAATAGGAGAAAACACTCTCTCAGGTTATAAGAATGAAACGCGTCAAATATTGAAACATGAAAACCGGTAAGTTTAAGAACAGAGCAGTAGGTAAATTTACAAAACATATAAGCCAAACAAGTGGTACAAGGTGGAACTATAGATGCAAAATGGTCTTTGGCAGACTTCTCAGTGATCAAGCTGCACAAGGCCAGAATGCTAACATTTACCTCTGAAGCTGGCAGGAGGAATGCAAACCCTACTGAATGTAAACAGCATTCTGGTGCCACGTTCAGAGGTACTCGCCTGTAATGACCTTGGAGCTGACCCACCTGGTCACTCCTGATCCTATTATATTATTAAAGTCCTTTGAAACAGCAGGTGGAGAATCTTCCTTTTGGATTCAACAAAGGAGGAGCTTTCCCAATTCACACAACATAATTTTTGGATAAAATCATGAGGCCAGCAAAGGAACCAAACACTAATTCTACCTAACACTAGCTTACCCAATTCCTTTCCTTGTTAGCACCAGAGAACCGTCTTGATTAAAGTGCCTGAGAAGTTTCCTGGGTGATATAATGAAGAAACACCTGGGTTGTACATATTTCCTTCCCGATATTCCCCATGACCACCTCTAAATTTGTCTCCCTTGGCCATATTCCTTCCAGTCCAACTTTTACCTGATCACCTTCCAATTATAGTTTCCTGCTTTAATGATCTTCCTTGTGAACTCCAGGGTATTTCTGTAATCGAACTCCCCATGTTAAAAAATCTGGACAGGGTAGATTATATGGGTAATAGTTTGAGATTATCAATTACAGTTCAGAATGAATCTTTAAATGCTGCCATTTAAATGAATTCCTTAAAATGCTGCCAATAGACTGTCCATGTTCCCAGGTACCTCTCCTTTCTCTGGATTTTGGATTTTCCACTGATCAAAGGTTTATGGTAACAGAAATAGCCAAGGAGGAAATTCAGTGTTGGTGGTTGACATTTTTTCCACAATCTTCTTGTTTCTTTTTAAATGTTTCATGCCCTTTAAGGATTCTGCAAGACAACATGTAGGCTCCCTATATTTCCAGCGCAGTGTCACAAACAATCTCGATAGAACATGATGGTCTTTCCTCCCTCTGGGACAGCCAGATACAAATCTGTTCCCCTCTGAGGACTCAGAGAGAAGCAAGGGAGTACAGGCGGGGGCGGGGGGCCGTTGCTCCATACCTGAGCAGCTGGGGCAGCGGGATGTGCTATCCCTGATGAGGCCAGCTAAGGGCAAGTGAGCCTTTTTTCGCTCCCCAGGGATCTGAAGTAAAGACTGGTGGAACCCTCCCAGACAGAGGTCACTTGATTAACCCCACCCACGTTAGCCTGATAACAGGGTCAAGTACTTCTCACAGTGAGGAATTTTCAATTTATTTCACAGACAAGATAGCTTGATCTGAGCCAGCATGGCTGCTCCCCTAGGAAGGCTAAGGGAGGAGAGCCAAGAGCCCATTGCCGGGGGCCTCCCCCTCGCAGGTTTCTGGGCCCATCTGACCGGGGTCCCACTTCTTCCCCTGGTAGGGGTTTTGCATGGTATGCTTACAAGAAAGGAGCCAGAGCATCAAGAGGGGGATAAGGTCAGCCCCTCCCAAGTTCCAGCTGGGATTTGGAGTGCAGACCTCTCGGAGGGCTGGGGGTGGGGGCACATGGTGGAAGCATTTCCTCCTGCTGTTTGGTTCTGCTCTGCATTCCTTTAAAGTTTCTGTGGAATTTATTACAAAGGGAATCAGCTGCTTTTGTCAGCCTGGTGTTACTTCTCTCTCCCCGTTTTTCTGTGGGGAATCATGTCCTTCTCCACTCTGTCCACTTAATTCTGGAGAGGCTTCCTGAATCCCTGATCCAGGCGGCCCATAAAACATCTGAGTGGTTGGAGCCAGCACTCTGTCCCTCTGACCACAGGGACGAGGTAAGAGATGCTCACTTCTCCCACGCCGGGCCAGTGAGAACTGTCCTCGGGAGTTCTTGTGGTGCTCTTGGGAGAGAGAGGCACTGATTTTCAGATGTGGTTGACAGGCCAGCTAAACAGAAGCAGGGGCCACCTGTGGCCATCTTTGCCTTCCTGCCTGCTGGCTTCATTCTCAAGCAGACTCCCCATGGGGAAACAAAGAAAAGAGATGGAGAAAGGGGGAGTGAGGGGAGTATTTGGTGGCATTTTTGAGTGGCTCTGAATTCACTGAATGAATCCATGCTTGAACTGTATCCTTGGACCTCCCCATAAAAGAAGCTCCTAGCTTCACTGTTTTTGCTTAAAGTGGTTTGAACCGCCTCCCTCTCAACTGCATCAGAAATTAAAAGAAGAAAAAAAAAAGATAAAAAAACTCAAAACAAAACATTTTTCATTCATTTCCTGGTGCAACAGCCTTGGTCGTTTGGGACCCATGGAAGCAAAGCGACTTCCAATCCACGTCTGCGGTGGCGGGGAGGGGGTGGTGCACAGAGTCGGGGGCCACAGGCTTGAGCTCCTCGCAGAAACCCAAGTAGCATCTCGCTCTCTTGAAGAGGTGTGTCACCGCGGGCAAGTCACTTCTCTGTACTAGGGCCTGAATTCCCTCCCTTGGAAGGAACTGAGTCAGAGAGAAGGGTCAAAGAACCCTTGGAGGTTGAAATCCAGGTTTCCAATGGCAGCCCATTTCTCAGCATCTCAACATGTGGCTCAGTTTTATATGTAGATTTTGTTACTGCACATTTTACATCAGGGTAAGAATATCCGCTCTGACAAAGAGCGGATTTCTTCTATGCCTGGTTTGGCATTTGTTTGGTTAGACTCCTAGGTAAGGCTGGTGCTCTTGGAATTTCCTTCAACAGGTATACAATGCTGGCCTGGTAGCTCGCTCTCCTTCATGCTGCAAGTCCACATGAAAACTCAGATGGGGCTCCCCCACTCCTGTGTCGTCCCTCATGTGCATTCCTCCCATTTCGTACTGTCCTCGTTCTCTTCTCCATTTTGTATAATCTCATGCGGTCATCATCCTCTTACTTTCGCCAGCCTCTTGCTTCCAATGTGTGCCCTTCACTGTACCAAATAGTCTCTTTCACAAGTTTAAACTCCCATATTGCATTTCCATATATCCTCTTCCTATCTGGAGATGGCTACAAATGTATCCAGAATGTATTTTGCACTTATTGACCATTTACTAGGAGTCAAGTACGTTGCATGTCATGTCTTGAATGTTCTCTCAAACACCTTACGAAATGGGCATTATAGATTGTGTCACTTTGGCTGGTTCACATGACCTTTCTAGTCTTAAATTACTTTGTCTATAAATAATGGATACAATGGATATCAGAGCTAAAACTAAAAACTTTTTTTTTTAAATTTCTTCACTTCCCTATTATTATTTTTTTAAGATTTTATTTATTTATCGGGGGGGGGCGGGCATGAGCCAGGGGAGGGGCAAAGGGACAGGGAGAAGCAGGTGCCCTGCCCCAAGACCATGACCTGAGCTGAAATCAGACCCTTCACTGAGTGAGCCCCCCAGGCGCCCCACTCCCCTGTGCTCTCGCTAATGAAAAGACTGGTCTCCCTACAACGTGTGCCAAGTACTAAGTCACACAACCTTCAAACCTCCGACTCAGTGGTTCATCAGTTACACCAGGCGGCCTGAGATAGTCCACCACTCTCAGCATTTCTCTGGAGGCAGGTAGTCAGATGAGAGAGAGAATGTAGGGGAACAAGAGCTCCAGAGAAGAGAGTCCAAATGAGATACGATCCTACACAAGCAAAAGAGACTTTACAGAACATACCCCTCTTCTTCCTAGATTTCTCAAGAAAACGTCTTTTAGAAAAAAAAGAAAAACCAAAACAAACAAACCAAAGAAACCCCAAAAAACAATTTTAAGTGTGAGAAACAGAGATGCCAGAGGATGGGATGCCTCGGAAATCAGCTGGCTCTAAGTCTGGACTCTCTTCCATACCTGAAAGGGTTATATATAACCTGAGTTTCATGGAAGCTCGATTTCCAGAGGAGGAACGACTGTACGTGCTCATACCTCAGGCCCTTAGGTACTCATCTACCTCCCCCCAGGTGCACAGCAGGGCGGGGATAAGAAGCAATCTTTTTGGTTCTCCCACAAAGTTGCAGGCGCAGATAATAATTTGTGGAAAATAGCAGGAAGCTGAGTGCCAGGGCTGAGTGGGGTCAGATGCAAATCCTACGACAACCTGCTTCGGGCTCTTCAACAGCAGTTCGCCAGGAGATGGAGTTCACCAGGGCTTTCCAGGACAGCCTTGTCCTTCATTACTTGCGCATGGAGAAAATTACCGAGGTGAGCCTTCTGCCAAGTGAGAAGGCGCCGCTGAAAGGAGGGTGTATGCTAGGAGGTGAGCCAGGCTGTAATTCGGGGTTGTCGTTAATAAGCCTGTCATAGGAGGTTCTCAAGCCATCTTCAAAGACGAGAGATCATGCGACTAGATTATGGGCTTATTCTAAACAAATTGAAAAACTCCACATACTGGAGGGGAGAAAGCCAATATTTATTCAGAATCTGAGAAGAGAATCCTATTTTTAATCTTCCTGCCATAAAGCACTGAGAAACCAAATTCATGTAGTTTCTAACAGGGTAACCAGACTGATGATTTTAACTGGACAGATGATGAAGAAGGGAGAGAGAAAGGAGAATGGGAAGAGGAAGAAGAGGAAGTAGAGGAACAAGGTAATAATCAACCTCACTATACAGATTAAAGACTCCTTTGAAGTTCAAGGGGCGGGGGAAGAGATGGAAGGGGGCAGGAGACACACACACACACACACAGAGTCAGCTACTCCAGAAGGCAGTGGACTTGAAGAAGAGACGGACCCCACACAGCCAGCAGGGGTGGTCTGGAACCAGGATTACTTCATTTATTATAAACACAGAGCAGGTCCTCTTACCTGGTGGAGATACAGAGGGTTCAGGGAATGTATAAAAGTCATACCGTTTAAAAACAGTATCATGCATCACATGTTGTTTGATTCTAATGACACTTTTGCGATCCAAGTCAGAAAAGGAATAAATGGGTTTGACTTCCAAGTATTATTCAGCCACTTGCTTTCTTCCCCCCTTACTATCTCGGCCTGCTTTCCCACCGACCTGTCGAACTCCCGGTCAGCGCGCTAATCCACAGCAGGGAGACACCGTCTGAGGAGGTGAGCCACCGCCTCCAGCAACAGCACTTGCAGGGGCCTGACTGTGAGGCTGTAGTTCCAGCCAGCTGATTCTGGGTGCCAACAGAGGACCACAAACGGCCAGCACCGGCGCCCTCAAGCCCGGATCCCCCTGAGCGCCGTGCTGGGGGCGGGGGTGTCAGGTACCAGCGGTGGGTGGCTCAGACTCCTGTGGAAGCTGAATGTCACCCGGGGGACTCACCTGCTCCAGGTCCCCAGCCGACTGTTTGTTTTCTCCTGTTGGATCCTGATAGGGCAAGACAAAGAGCTCCGCGGCGGTGGGCAAGCCAGGGAGCACCGCCACCAGGATGTGCTGGGCTGGGACCCCTGTGGCCTGAGAGAGAGAGAGACAGAAGCTCATGTAAGTCCCACAGAAGAGGAGGGGAGGATGCACGGAGTGGTCGACGGGTAGCAGGGCAGCAGGGCGGAGGCGGGGGGCGCAAGCAGGCAGGCAGGACACAAGCCTCCTGGAAAGGGACACAGCATGGAGTGAGGTGGTTGGAACCTGTGACGATGGCACTTCCGGGGGGATAAGAGAGTGCTTTCTCCCTGAGGGAAGTGGGCGCTGCCTCCCTTTCTGCCGGACAGATGGCTGATGCAGGAAGGGTCAACGGTGGCTCAAGGCCATCTAGGTAGTGCGTGGGGACACAGAGCTTGCAGCTTGGCTCTGACCATGAAGCCCTCCCTCAGCAGTGCTCCACTGCCTCCCGTCGCCCGATACTTAACACACAGCAGCCCCGGTCACCGCTAACGTACTGTTCTACGGCCCTCCCCGATTTTAAACTCAGAGATTATGTCTGAATCGTCCTCATCAGGTCCAAGAATGCTGTTCGAACAGTGTCTGATTACAGATTTCACAGTGAAATGTGAACGGAAAAACCCCATTTGATGAGGTAAAGGGAACTGCTTTTATACCCCACTCTGTTACCCAGGAAAAAGGAAGGAAACGGCAAATAAACTGGCCCTGGGTTGTACTTCTGGGAGGGTTTATTCGAGTCTGCTAGACAGTATGGTAACTGAGGGCTTAAGGAAAGTAGCCAAGTGCACTGCTCATCTCAAAGACGGGGTGGGAGGCTAGGAACCAGGGCCCAGTGCACCACCTCCTGAGATGCAGTGAACAAGGAGCCTTTGCAACTGGAAGGGATCGACTCCTCCACCCCAGCACACCCTGTCCTGAGAGATGTTGAGCCAAATGGTCTATTCTGGGTTGAGCTGATTATGCTACGCAGCAGCCTGGAAATGCTGATGTGCAGTAATTTCTAGGCTTCTGGACAGCTGGTGGAAAGGTAGAAGCCCAGGGGATGTGATCCCTAGACTAGGAATGTGAAGAGGGAGCAGCCTGGAAGATTGGTCACTGCTGAGCTAAAGCCTGGTTGACGAGTCGCCTGAGGGCATGAGACAGCTACATGGATCTCTAGGGCGCTACAGGTGGAAGGAGTGGGGCTGTGGGCTCACGGAGGCATGAAGTCATCTCTCTTGGACAGCCGAGGAGAGAAACCAGTAGTCACACCAGGGACCAACAGCTCCAAGGGCAGAGAGAGATTCCACCCCGCCTGTGGGTTAGTCGATGCGCCCCCTGGTGGCCATGATGTTTGGCCACATGGAGGTCGTGGATGCTGAGTCACGAAGACAAAGGCCGGGTGGCATTTAGGCTCAGCCTTTCTTCACCCCACTGGTTCATGTATCCCTGCTTCTCCATGTGAGAAAGCAAAGGATGGCTGTAGAATGGAGAGGTTAGGAAACCAGAGGGCAGACTGACTCCAGAGTTTGACTCCTGACTGTGGCCGTGACCGGAACCTCTGAAGTCTACATGTTCAGTTTCCCCATCTGTAAAATGGGAATGTTTATAGCAGCTACATCATAAGCTACTTCTCTGGTGACTAAATGTGCTAAAAAATGCAAATCACTGAGCAGAGTTTGGGGAATACTGTAAGTGTGAAATTACTGTCAACACATACCGTGGCACGAGTATGGAGAAGGGCAGCCCTTTGCCAACAGGCTGGAGGGGAGATCTGTTTTCTGAGCAGGCTTTACCTGAATGCCTTTATCCCACCAGCACTTTGTGTCACAAGGCATCGAGTGCTGGGTCCAGGGAACGATGTATGAAACACCCTACGCTGATATTCCTGTTAGGCTAAGAAGATGCCCTGGAGAGAGAGCTCATTTCTGATTTTCTGGGTTTGCACCATAAGTCTGAGCAGCTCCACGAGCATTTATTCCACTCCTGGCCTCGCTCATGAAAGTGTCTGCTTGCAGGGGGTCATGTGCTTACTCAGGGATAAAACTCACCGCCTCACTCTTCTCCCGGAAACCACAGGGGCCCGGTTTCATAGCATGAGCCCAGACCCTGGACTCGGAACCTTCACTTCACTTCACGGCTTTCATCACTTACCAGCTGCGAGACCTAAACAAGTTATTTACC
Source organism: Mellivora capensis (assembly GCA_004024625.1). NCBI lineage: Eukaryota > Metazoa > Chordata > Mammalia > Carnivora > Mustelidae > Mellivora > Mellivora capensis. The sequence continues at coordinate 27,506 of PISX010020286.1, read as the reverse complement.
CTCTCTGAACCTCAGCAGCTCTGCCCACAGGATGAGGACAATAAAACCGTCCTCTTGGGGTTGTGGCAGGGGAGACCTGCCTTTGAAAGAACAGGGACAGAGAGAGATGACTGACGGTCACAGGCTGAGCACTCATGCCCTCGAGGCCGGACCCCAGGGCTGCTCTCACTAACGGTATTCTCGCCATGTCCCTTCAGTATGGGACCCTGGGGCTGACTGTGCATTTGCTAGTGACCTGAGCATGAACCCTGCCATATGAAGAAGATGGTCACAAATTCCCATGTTTCTGCTCTAAGCAGAAGAGAAGTTTCACAAGGTGCAAGGACCGTGTGTTTGTTCCCACTATCATCCTCCCACCAGGAGCACCTAGGCTGTGTCTGCCCATGCCAGGATCAGCGATGCAGACAACAGACCCTCCCAGGGGCTCCGGCTCTTTCCTGGCAGTTCTTGGTCCATGGGCCCCTCACAAAGCAGCTCGTGGAGGACAGAGAGGGAATGGGCCCCAGCAAGAGAAGGAACCGTCTGCACTCACTTCCACCAGGGATTTTTTGATGACTCGGCTGATGTCCCTCCTCCACTCGGGGATATCCGGGTTGTAGTCATCCAGGTTCGGAGAGAAGGACAGGCGAAGGGATCGGAATTCCTCTGGGGACACAACAGTAGGGTGATGACTCAGAGTCTACCAGTTTCCTCAAAAGCGTGTTAGATATTTTATGAAAGCCTTAATAAGGGGCCCTTTTCCTCCACAGTCACCGAACAGAGCCTTCTAGAAGGCAAATCTGCTGGTCCATTTGGAATCCGCTGTCTCCCCCAGCCCTCATTTACTAAACCAAAGCCCCAGGTCTGGCCCATGCCTCACTCTGCGGCCTCTGCCGGCTGGTCCCGGTGCTAGACTGAGCACTTGAGGACACTAGAGCCCCGGAGTGTCTGGGTGCGCCTCAGGCGTGTGACCCTGGGCCTCTGCACACTCTGTCCCTCCCGCAGGATGCACACCCTTTCTCTTGGCCACGCACGCAGTGTTCAAGCTGTCGTTTGAGCACTCACCGATGGCATACTTACCTCCACCATGGTTCAGTGTCTTTTTCATGGCCCTACTGTGTCTGGCACACACTCCTATTATCATTATGATTGTATGATTAGTATAACCATGATTCCATGGTTATAATTATCCCTATAGTGATTCTGTTGCTATGTTTTGTTTGTATGGAAGTTTTACTTCATGGAATTTTAAACTCCTTAACTCCAAGAATTTGTTAATTGTCTCTGTATCCCTGAGTTCGTCTCAGTCCTTCCAAGAGTAGGATGAGATTGTAAAAGCAAGGGTGTTAGGAGGAGAGGATGGGGAGACTGAGGAGGGGGCTCACTGCAGCCCCCATATGCACCCGTGACACTCGTGGGAGAGGGGAAGGAAGGCTCGGCGTCTGCCTCGCAGTGTGAGGAAGGTCCAGCAGGACTGTCAGGTAGTCCTTGAGCCACGTCAGCCAAGGAGGAGTTCCCTGCATGCCAGGAATGAGTCTGCTTTAATATGTCTGTCGCACCCAGTCAGTAGCTGCGGTCAGCACCTGGGAGGCCTGGCGCTGGCCCAAGGCAGTGGCGGGTTTCGGAGCCCAGCAATGGGGGCTCAGCCCAGGACAAGTCAGGTCATGTCACCGCCCTAAAACCTGCTACTGGCTTTTAGAAAAAAAAAATCAACTTCTTGGGGCGCCTGGGTGGCTCCGTGGGTTAAAGCCTCTGCCTTCAGCTCGGGTCATGATCCCAGGGTCCTGGGATCGAGCCCCACATCGGGCTCTCAGCTCAGCAGGGAGCCTACTTCCTCCTCTCTCTCTGCGGGCCTCTCTGCCTACTTGTGATTTCTGTCTGTCAAATAAATAAATAAAATCTTTAAAAAAAAAATCAACTTCTTAACCACGGCCTTCATCATCCCACATAAGCCAGGGCAGACTTTTTCTGCTGCCTATCTCCATGCTCCTCTGTGCTCCAGGACCTCTCCGTGCTGCCGTGTTCCTTCCCACATGAGCACACTTCCACTCCCCCAGATACGGCATGGTTGGCTCCTTCTCATCATCCATCAGTTTCTCCCAGGAGAAACTCTGCCACTAGCAACCTGAGTTATCCTCCCTTCTGCTACCTCAGACACCTTTCATCATATGACCCTATCTGTCATTTTCACACTTCTTGCCACTTAAATTATTTTGTTTTTACTGCCTGTCTCCCACAGGGAGACATAAGGTCAGCAAGGACAAGAAGACCAGGTTCCTGGTCCTGTGGGATGGTACCAAGCACATGGTAGGTTTTTGATTATTAGCTAGTCTTTTAATAAATTTGTTAAATAAATAATTACATAACACTGGAGACTGTCTGTAATTTATGCATTTACTTATTCAACAAACATTTCTTTCTTGTTTAAAGCATGTCCTCATGTTTCGGTAGGGGCTCAGTGACATGGGTAATGCTGATTACACATTCAGAAAACATAAAGGCCCACTTGCGCATTTCCTATCAATGCTAAAGACTTATCAGACACAGGCTTTGAAGACTCTTATATTATAAGGAGTGTATTATGGCAGTTAGCTTATTTCAAAGACGTGTTTTTTGCAGCTTGACTATTTTATGAGACACTGGTCACCTGTATGAACATCACCACTTCAGTTCTGATGGAGAATAATGAAATGCATCTTAATTAGTAGCATGTAAATGGGAGTCCCTAGGAATCAGCCACTGAGTCCTAACTTTTCACTTTAAAGATGTAAGTTGATGTCATTTTCAGTCTTCCCAAACCTCTTACCAAAGTAGAAACATCATGTGTGAGGGAAGCTGTTTATCTTAATAATAAGACAACCGAAAAGTAACGTGGCTCTCTCTGTAATAACTTAGCAAGCTCAGTAGCAGGACACAGGAGTGTTAGACTTAAGTTTACTCAACAAGCAGGGGATGCATGTGGGAGTGCTAAACAAGGTGAATACCAGGGATAAAGAAACACACACACACACACACACACACACACACTTGAGCCTTTGAACAATGTGTGGTTTAGGATGCCATGCCTCACCCTAGTAGCTGAAAATCCACAATTATCCCTAAAAGCTTAACTATTAATAGCAAACTGTTGACCAGGGGACTTACTGACAACATAGTCAATTAACATATTTTGTATGTCATGTTTCATATACAGTACTCTTACGATAAAGTAAACCAGAGAAAGGAAAAGTTAAGAAAATAATAAGGAAGGTAAAATACATTTTTAGTACTGGACTGTACTTACCCCAAAAATCCATAAATGGGGGAACCCTTGCAGCTGAAACCCGTGTCATTCAAGGGCCAACTGTGTGTGTGTGTGTGTGTGTGTGTGTGTGTAGCTGCTGAGGCAGATGAATTCTACACATTTACATTTTCTTTTTTGTATTTAAAAGCAAGCCTGTGCCCCGAAGCAAATTAAGGGAAACAATGCAGAATAGATGAACCAGATTTTCTTGCCTGCAGTCCATTTGGTGGCTTGGGGTGGACAGTTTTTCCTCTGTCAATTTCCCAAAAATAATCCTTCCCTCAGTCTGTCTGTAAGGCCCTTACTGTTCCCCTCAGCTTAACTAAGTTTTAGACAACTTTCTTCCTGACTGCAGGCCTCTGACATCCCTTTGCTTCCAGCATTTACTTTACAAAACCGGAAATTGTAAATCTCTTCTCTGCTCTTCTGAGCTACACATCTTTTCCAAACCAGGAATGCCTTTCTCAGGAACCTGGAGCCAACTCTTTGAAACGTAACGATCAAGAAAGATAGAAAAAGACTATGGAGATTCCTCAAAAAATTAAAAATGGAACTACCATATCCTCCAGAAACTCCACTTTTGTGTATTTATAAGAAGGAAACACAAATACTAACTTCAAGGGAGATCCGCATCCCCACGTTCACTGCTGCATTATTTACAATAGCCAAGATATGGAAATGACCTAAGTGTCCACAGAGGAATGGATAAAGAAAGTACAGTAGAGACATACAATGGAATATTATTCAGCCATAAAAAGAAAGAAATCCTGCCATTGGTGAGAGGGCAATGGGTCATGGGTCAGTGCTCATCAGTGACACCCATGACCTCCAGGAAGGAGAGAGAGGACAGAGAGCCCATGTGGAAGAGCCACGAGAGCTGGTTAGTGGGTTAACTTCAGAGCATGGGTCCTGCAGTCTAGATGGGCTGGGTTAGAGGCCCAGCTCCGACACATACGAGCTGGGGCAAGTTACCTGCCTCGCCGAAGGAATGAGAGTAGTAACACCACTCACCCCTACGCCAGGTTTGTCGTGAGGATTCAGTGCATTCCCAGAGTATAGAAAAGAAATGCAGAAGGAAAGAGAAGCAAAAGTTCTCCTCCACTGTGGCAACAGGCTGACAGGTCTCCTCACTGACAGGACCTTGTTAGGAAAACCACAGCCCTGGTTTGCTTCCACTTACTCTTTGGGCTTCTCAAGCCTCTTGCAGGAGGTTGGGGAGGGTGACGGGCAGGGGAGAGGAGGAAGGAGCAAACATTATGAAACTAATTCCTGGGCATGTGAGGAATAGTGTCCTCAGCCTTGTTCAAAGTTCCTGACAAATTACTTTTTAAATTTGAAGGTCAAGTTGGTAAGATGAGAAATGAAAAGCAGAACCCGCATCAGAACCAATTAATTCTGGGACTGGGGCAATTGATATTATTTGGACCACTAGCTAGTTTCTATCTGTCTCTCTCTCTCTCTGTCTCAGTCTAGGTCTCCCCTGTCTACTCTTCATCCCTCCCTTTTGCTCTCTCTCTGCATAGCATTTACCTGTCCTATCTTCTTTTAAATTCTTGTCTTTTTTAAACTTTAATTTTCCATGATGCATAGGTACCACTTTAATATTAACAGCACACTTCACATTTTTATCATCCGCTAATAACACTCTGCATACCTGACTAGACAAAAATTTCCATGCAGACAAAAATTACCAAAATGAGATCAGTTTGTAGAAACTGTTTTTAACCCCCCATTTTCAGTCAGTGATCCTACTTTTCCACTTCAGCAAATTTTCATTCCTTGCAATACTGACTACATTCAACTTCCCAACTGATTAGAAGATTGTATGGATGTTTGTTCAAATTAATATCCAGTCCAGGACGATATGTGACATCTGCTTGTTGCCGCCTTTCAAGCAGACTTCTTGTGGTTGCCGTTGTTGTTGGTTTGTTTTGATGATACTGATTTGAGGAAGAGATTCTCGGAATATTTAGATATTGGTATATTGTTCTTAATAACCGAGACTCTTCAAGTTGAACTTTTTAAAAAGCCTCAATATTAACTATTTTCTTTTCTAATGGGTTTTCGTTATTCAAACACCACCAATATACCAAATGCGATGAATTAGCTTTACGCATAATGAAACTCATCCTATCCCACTTCAGGTGAGTGAGAGAAGAGCCACTTTCAAAACACAACCCAGTAAATGCTCCTGGGGTCTTGGGGCCGTAACTGTGCTGGGGAACCACATCTTCCCCAGAGGATGAGACCAGACCTGACTCAGTTCTTTCTCCACCACTGCCCTCTGGTGTCTGGGTAGAGGCCTGGGGGCCTCTGGTAGCCTACAACCACACTACCCCACTTGAGCTTGGGGAGGCCAAGCAAGGTGAGCCAGGAAGGGGCCGGCACCCAGGCACTCACCATACACCGCGATGGTCTTCGTGTCCTGCAGGATGGCATTCCCAGCTGAGACCTGCACTGTGATGGTGTTCATCCCTTCAGAAGTAAACTTGAATGATATGCTCCCCTCCAAGGTGATCAGAGGCTGAAACAGGTGAGGGGACAGCTGCTCAGTCACCGATGAGACCAGCCACGAGCTCTGAGCCACCAACAAGCCACTTAAGTCAGCACAGGCTCTTCACAGTGTACCCGCATGCAAATGGCTCCAGCTGCTTCCTCATCATCTCAAGTCCGGGCTGGGAAGGAGCTATGAGAGCCATGACCCTGAGGGACTCTGCCCATTCCCTGTGATTATGACGCTCTCTTTCGGTATCATCCTGGTTCAGGGCTGGGGAGATCGACAGGTCTTGCTTAGTGGTGGGACAGATCTCTATCTGCAGCCTACTCATAACTGGCAGGTCTCTTAAAGCAAAGAAATATTCAGATCAGACCCAAACAGGCAGCTCCTGCTAATCCAGACGTAAGCGGCAGTCACAGAAAACTCTAAGCCTACAGTCGGTCTTCTCTGGGGGCACGACTCATCGGACATTACAATGGAGCACAGCAACATGGACACCAAAACTGTCCTCGTTAGACTACAAGTGGCCTTGTGTGGCTTGACTCCTCTGAGAAGCCCCATCAGCAGTTTCTGGAAGCAGCTGCTATGGAAACAAGTACTAATTGGACAGTGGTTTGAGGACTGAAAAAAAAATTACAAGTCGGAGTCGTGCCTGTGAGATCATCGGACGCCAGGGTCCTAGAGGAAAAGATGATTAGCCTATTGACCTCCCTCCACTCATTCCCTACAAACATTTCTTTCCTGTCTTAATTAATTTAAAAATCTAAATTCATGTAACCAGCTCCCCATAGAGCAGAGGGAAGGCTAACGCCCAGCATAAGAAACCCACTCAACGTAATCTGTTGAGAATTTGGTTTTCTGCTGTCAGGCTAAAAAACATTAAAGAAAAAGAGACACAGAAGAAAGTTGTTTAGTACCTTCCCCTTTCAACACTACGTTTTATGCAAATAACTTAGATTTCTCCTCTGCCACTGTGGGTACCGGGCCCGAGTTAGGCCACATTTACATGGATTGTTTCAGAAGAGATTTTTAAAAAGCTTCTTTTCAGTGGAGTTAAATTAGCAGGAGACGTGAGAGTTTCCTTCCCCTGCCAGGCAAGTAGGAGGTCTGGGGTCAAGAGAGGTTTCCTCCCTGGGCCTGGGCAAAATTATGACTCCTGTTAAAGCCAACATTCAGCTCTGGGGTAGAAAAAGATTTATGTCGGGAGAGGATGCACTCCGAAGAGCAAAGTCACCAAGCGCAAGACAGCGGCCCTGCGGGAAGACAAAGCTTTCCTGTTCTGAGCAGCTCATGTCACTGCCCTTTGGGTAGGCCTTTGCCCAGACCGCCTTAACTGACATTTGGAGCAAACTGTAATCTGTGAGAATGGAGAAAGTTCAAAATGGAGCTTTCAGCCTGGTATCAGGGGAAGGTAAATTCACGTGGGCGTGAGAAGGCCTTGGATCTGGCCTCCTCGTGAAGCAACTGAATGAGGAGGGAGGAAATCCCTTCAAGTGCGTCCTCCTGATTTTTTCATCTGAAAAATGAAGGCCTTAAAGTAAATGAAGTTTAAGGTCTCTGCTCGTTTTAAAGTTGCTGCTGACTTTTGATTACAGGGCATGTTCTGGGAAAACAGAAAGGGTAAAGCTGAGAGAAAGGAGTGGCCATGTCTGATTCAAGGGAGGAGGCCATCTGGGGGCCAGGTTGTGGTTAAGTATTTTTGCTTTTGACTGTCTGGTATCTACTTTTTTGTTTTTGTTTTTGTTTTTTTCCCTTTGGGGGGACAATTTTCCCCTTTCTCTTGGTCCATGTGGTTCCAAGGAGGCTGACTTCAACACGTCTCCTTCTACCCTGAGCACTGGGAAGGGTTGGTCAATAGTACTCCTTTCTGGGACTTCTGCTAGAACTTCTATGAAAGACGGTTTATTTTCTCTGCTAAGCTGTGAGAGTGTAAAGCTCAGGCTGACACTAAGCCCTTTGCAAAGGGAAGGCCAGCTGGAGAAGAAAGTTAACACAGAGGAAGGCAGAGGTGAGGGGCAGGGGTGGTGTGGTGAGGGAGAGACAGAGGGACAGAGGGAACATGCTGATGAGATTACTGGGGCATGATGAGCCTGCTGTCCCTGAAGCCAGGACTACTCCTAGACTCTTGAGCTACACAAGTCCTTTCTTTTCCTTTTTCCCTTCAGCCAGTTTGAGTGGACCCACCTCCGTGTTGTTTCCGTACCACCACACGTAAGTGAGGGTGCCCACTTGGCTGGGCCACAGCACTGCCGTTGCGTTGACCTCTTTGTTCTTTGTGGTAACAAAAGGAAGAGACAGGTGAACGTGTTCCAGGGGACCTGAGGCACGAGAGAAAAGACGAGGCATAGAGAAGGAAGAGCTTTCTCTGCTTCACCTTCCCTGCTCTGAAGAGAATACATACTCATTCTGGAAGCCTCCAAAATATCACAGTCATACTCTCTGAGGAGAAGGGGCTTTCCCTACTTGGAAGAAAAGATATTATTGGGACCCATTGTGTCTCAGTATTTTCCATTTACTGATCTTTCTGCCAGGCCTAAAACCTGAATTATTTATGTGTAAAACTTCAAAAACTTACAAATAATTTATGAATTCCCTAAATAAAGAGGCATAAACGAGGATTCACAGAAAGGTGCGAAGTCTTCCCAAGAAGTCGCGTCTGTGGAGGTAAACCGGGAGGACGGAACTCTCACAGGCTCCATGTGCGTGGCCAAGGGGGCTGGGGGTTGGGATTACAGCACAGACCCCCATACCATCCTAAATGTGACTATTCTTGACTCTTTGCTGGGATTTTCAAGATCTGTATATGTGTAGATCTGTGTGATTGTGTGTGAGAGCCTGTGGCAGTATCTCTCTTCACGAGTATATGTAACGCCCCCCGGTTCAAACTGCTCGGTGTTGAGTTCAGCGTGTTGAACTCAAGATGAACCCAAGTACGCATAAGCAAGGAGACAGCTCTGTGGGTCTCAGGATGTGCCAGCTGTAAAAGGGGATGATTCTACCTATGGAGGTCCATTAGGGAGAAGCCTTGGTCAGACGCACGAACCCACAAAGCTCTGAGTCCCCTCTTCAGAGAGAACCAGTAGGGCCCCTCCTCTGACCCCCGGTCTTCCCTTTGACTCACTTCTCCTAGGGAAAATGCAGTTTTCTCTGATGTGAATGTGGCAAAAGTCTGTCATCCCATCGTTATTCCATGCGGTGGAGAAGAAAGTGGCACCTTTCCACCTGTTTAATCACCACCTCTTCTGTTGGGTCTTTGGATGGCTTTCCTAGGATACTGACTTTGGCCTTTTTTCCCTCCATATACTGTTCTGCTGAGTAATCTCATCCACACGCTGACTTTCCACTATAAAGCACATGCTCAGAACTCAAAACCCACCTACCTGACTTGGGACTCAATTAGGAGCCCAATGATCCTAAGAAATTCATTATCTTTCCCCCCATTCTCTCTCTATTCCTCATGTCTTGATGAATGGAAAACAATGTTTATCCAGGGGACCAGCCCAGAAGCAGAAAGTCAGTCTGGATTCCTTATTTCCTGTCACCCATTCTATGTTGGAAACCACTGACTTGGTTTCATAAATATCTCTTGGTGAGAGCTCCCCTCACTGCCCCCAGTCCTTCCTTGGCTCTTACAGCTGGACTGTCATGAGCCGTACCTATCTTCCTGCCTCCAACCTGCCCTGAGCTAATCCACCCTCCTGCTCTGTGTGTTTACTGCCTGCCTTCCGCAGTAATAATAAGTTGCACCAAGTACCAGGGTCCTCAGTACCCAGAACAAAACATATACTCCCGGGTCAGGGTAGAGCAAGTGCAAAGATCTTGAGGGGAGAGGTGGTTCTCTGTGTTTGCAGAATAGAAAGAAAGCCCGAGCAGTTTAGATCCCTGATCTAAGGGGGATTCAGGACACATAATATATTGTTTTGTAGGCTCTGAGGTATGCATATGTGTGCTTATGAGTTCATTCTTACATGTATGCACATTATACATTCATACTATGGATGGCAATGACTATGTATCTTCTCACACTACAAGCTGTGGTGAGAGTGGTTTTTCTAGAAAGCCAAGTTGATCATGCTACTGTTAGAAATGAAAATTCCCATTACCTAATAATGATGATGATAGTTAACACATATTGATCTAAAATCAAACTTTTGGAGGGTAAGAGTCTTTCATATTTATCTTTGTATTTAAAGACTAGCATAGTTCCTGAGATGTAGCAGGTAATCGAATGTTTGCTGGGTAGGTGATCAGATGATGCAATTTCTTGTTTCTGCTTTTGTGTATGCTTCTCTCTCTTTAAAGAATTAGAGGCTTGGTGACTTGCACACAGAATAGAATTGATTTTCTGGCTTATAAAGCATATGATAAGAAGTAGTTGTTCATAAGTCAGAATGGTTCAATGTGCTAAAAAAAGGGGGGGGCAGCATCTACTGAGTGATGACCATGTGTCACATATTCTGCTAATGACTCTTTTCATTCTCATTTGTTCCTCACAACAACCTCATGAAATAGGTTCCAACTAAAGATGAATAAATAGAGGACAATGACTTTCCCAAGGTCATGCAGCTAGGAACCATCAATTTCAGGATGTGAGCCAAAGCAGTTTGATTTTAAAGCCCATGCTCTGGCCAGGTGACAAGTGTTCCAAAAGATCTCTCCCATCTTCACAAAATAGCTACTAAGAGTCAGTATCTACCCATCACTGAAATATACCCCTGGCGCTGGCAAGTGCACTTTACACAGGCTCTCATTTTTTACATGGCTCTGCTGTTCCCTATCACTTGGTTTACTCCAGCAGGTGCTGCCCTGTTCTGTCCCAAGGCCTCAGGGTAGACACCTCTCTCAAGGCACCTGCCAGCCTTCGAGTCTCAGTTGCAGTGACCAGGCTTCTGGAATGTTCTTCCTGACTCCCCTTATCGGTGATCTCCCTGATCAGCTAGAACACAAGGACTAGATAAGCTCTCTTAAGCATGTCGGTTCCATCCTAAGAGACTTATTTTCTGTGTCTCTCTCTCTCACATATGAGTATTGAATTTTTTTTTTTTTTAAGTCAGAACATCAGAGGAAGGATGGCATCCGTGGGTCCTGTTAACAGCAGAGATGGAACCTTCTCCGTGAAATGTGTTCATTAATTCTTTCAATAGTTTCAGAGGGCTGCCACACATCGGGCATTATTCTAGGTGCTGGGGACACCTGCTACTTGGCGGAGCTCTTGTCTCACTGGGGCACTGACCACATAAAGCTGGGGGAGGCGAGAGAGAGCTGTTTTTGTCTCTCAGAAGAAATGACATGTGAGCAGTGACCTGCATAAAGGGAAGGAGTGCACCCCACACTCCTCGTGATGCTCCAGGGTGAGGGCAGGGCAAGTGCAAAGACCCTGAGGGGGATGTTTGTTTGCCAAGTCTGAGGAACAGCAAGAACGCCAGAGTGGCTGCAGGGGAGAGATCGAGGGAAAGAGCGGGAGCCAATGAGATCTAAGAAGGATTCAGAACGCACAGCGCATCGGCTTGTAGGCGCTGAAGTACGCGTGCGTGTGCTCATACGCGTTCATTCTGGCAGGTATACACATCACATGTTCATTCACGTGTGCGCAATTTACCTTTCATATTCCCACCTTATCCTCTTGTATTCATTTGCTTCTCATGCGTTTAACACATCTGCTGCCCAAAAGCCTATCTTTTAAGCATCTCTTCTGTGTACAGAGCGTGCAGTCCACACTAAGCCAGCTGAGCTGCGGAAGTTACACTCCATCCCCTGGAGGCCCCAGCTGGCTGGCTGCACTAAATCCAGAGCTGAACAAGCCGGCAGATGTGGCTCCGGCAGACAGGTGCTTGTGATGCACAAAAGGGACGGCAGGTGGCGCTGCATCACTCCATATGAATCTTCCAGGCCAGGTGGGTGAGGGAACTGTGTTAATTGGGTCTCCCTCTTTCCCAGTTTAGCCCTAATGTGCTACAGAAAGCAGCTGATGTTTGTGAGGCTGAACATCGTGTGTGTGTGTGTGTGTGTGTGTGCGCGCACGCGTGCACACACACACACAAACTCGTGCATATATATGCACCTATGTAACAACTGCTGGGCACTCTCTGCCATTTGTTTTGGAGACCTGGTCCAACCACCAAATTAAATATTGTGTGTGCATTACATGGCTGTTTGTCTGAAATGTTAAAAATCTGCTAGCAGAAATAAAAGTAATTCAAAGGATAAAGATGAGATCCTGAAACAGAGTTCCTGAAACTTCAAAGTGCATAAGGGTTATACTAATCTGTTCAAGGTAGATGATGACCCACACCTCTAGGAATTCCAAGATAGCAGGTCTGGGATGAGGTCTAGGACACTATATTTTTATCACGTAATTCTGGGGCACGTGACTCATTAAGCCACACTTTACAAAACTCAGGTTTGACATGTGCTGGACAAAATGATAATCACGTGAAAAGTTGCAAAGCTGTGTAGGTTTTCAAGAAAACCATCATTTTACCCTAAGACAGGAACAGAAAGACATCTGCAAATGGCACCTATGTACAGAAGCAGTTGGAAAGATTTGGGAAGAACTAGAAAATCTGTCTCATTTTTTTTCCTCCCATTCTGCAAATCTGCAGTTTTTGTTTGTTTTTTTTTTTTTGCAAGACTGGCTGAGATGGGGTAGTTTTCTGAGCAGAACTCTGCATGTCCTCTAAATTCTATCCCCTGCTCTGCCAGCTGATGGGAACACCGGCTGCACCGCATGTCTCGTTAGTTTGCAAACTCGCAGAGCATGGTAAATCCTATCCCCAAGGACTTTCCAACTGTCAGGCTACAACAGATTACCAAGCCTCTCAGTGACAACGGCTGGCCCACTCCTGGCAACGTTAGAGCAGGCACATCATCTCCATTTGTTTCTGATGACCTTCCAAATCCGTATTAAAAAAACAAAAACAAAACCAAAACCGTCTGATTTGGAATCAAATCTCCTTTCTGACCTGGAGAACAGAGAGAGAGAGAATGCCATCAAGCCAGGCAATGGGGGAGAAATCCAGGCAAAAAGGAGGGGTACTGGTGAGAGAGGCAGAGGGCAGGCTTGGAAACTGAGCTAAGAGTTGCTGCTCCGAACCCCCTATGTAGAAACACATGCGCTAGGGCGCCTGGGTGGCTCAGTGGGTTAAAGCCTCTGCCTTCGGCTTGGGTCATGATCCCAGAGGCCTGGGATCAAGCCCCGCATTGGGCTCTCCGCTCAGCGGGGAGCCTGCTTCCTCCTCTCTCTCTGCCTGCCTCTCTGCCTACTTATGATCTGTCAAATAAATAAAATCTTAAAAAAAAAAAAAAGAAACACATGCGCTACTTTGGGATGGTGAAGAAGCAAGCTTTACTAGCTGACAGATCACAGCATATTCTGCTTGAAGGAACCTGAAAAACAAGATGAGGGTTCCCCATACAACAGGGGAGAAAACCTAGGCTCAGAGAAATGGAGTGAGTTGGCCAGGAGTTCAGGCCAGTATGTGCACCTAACCACTCCTAACCCAGTCCAGTGTGTTTGTTCTACAAAAAATACCACCACCACCACCACCCCCCCAGCTCTGGCCCCAGAACCTGGGACTGTAGCACCAAAAACTGCCATGATCCCCTTCAGGTTTGAGATGTGGGGGAATGTTAATCAATTATGGTCTTGTTCTGACTTCCTCTGAGCGTAAAAGAGTGTCAAAGAGAAAGTCCTTCTCCCATCTTTGCTTTCTCTGTCCCAAAGACATGCCTGTCACCGGGGAGGCATCCGGCGAGGCAGAGTCTTGCTTCAATAGAGTTAGTACAAAACAGTTAATTCTTATGCTCAAAGCCAGGCTTGCAGAGGGGTTCCATATGAGGTATGCTTATATATGAGGTATGCTTACCCAAACACCGAACCCAAACCCTGAGCCTAACAAAATTAGAACCAGAACACAAAAATCCCCCTTACAAAGCATGTGCCACTAAGGGGAAAGTTAAACTGCTGAGCCACTCAACGAGGCTAATGAGGAGGAAAAAAAAAAAAAAGAAAAATGTGAAGCTTATTTCTTTTAGAAGTCCTGGCTTCAGCAACCTTTGATCTCTGCGCTGTTTTCCTTCCCAGGGTTGAGTAAACCCGGCAGAGGGCCAGGGTAGGGAGCTAGCCCTCAAGGGATACGACCATTTCTCGGGGTGAGGTTGAACCCAAAGAGGCGACAGGGAGGCCAAGGTGTGGGTGATCTATGGGAGAGCCCGAGAAACAGAGACCGAGAAGCTGTTGCATTTCAAATCCGTATTCACATGTGGTTAGAGTGCGGCAGACATTTCATACATACACAAGATATGGACTAAAATTATTGTAATTCTTCAGGAGAGCAGCTCTCAAACAAAAATCCTCCCCTTACTGAATAAGCCGTGGAAAATGAGAGACTGCTGGGTAGGCGGCCATTCCCAGCAGATGTACCAGCATCTGTGCTATGTTAGTTTTGCTACCAACAACCAATGTTTGTGATGTATTTCTGAGAGATTTCCCGACCATTCCTTAGTAAGGAAGATTATTCCTTAGTAAGAGATAACTCCAGAAAGTCCATGTAGGACAGCCTGGAGAGGGGAGGGGCTGCCACTTGAGTCAGGAGGAAGGGAGCCTCTGAAATGTGCCTTGAACCTATGTAGTTGCTCCTGCTCCTTTGGGACAATCTGCAAGGGAGTGGAGAGGACAAGTTCCATCACTGATAGCATGGACAATGACCTCGGGGATCAAAGGCTGGTGTTCCAGAGACGGAAAGACCTGAGTCTGAAGCCTGGCTTTGCCAGATAGCAGGTCTGCAATTTCAAATACATTATTCAAGCTCTCTGGCCCCTGCTGTTCTTTGTAAAGTAGGGTTTCTAATAGTGCTGACTTCCTCAGGTTGTCCTGAGAAGTGAGATCAGACATGCAAAGGGCTTGCTTAGCACAAGGCTTGGTGCATAGTAATTGCTTAATAAACTTCAGCTGAAAAGAGGGTGGAGGAGTGTGCCGACTGGGAATCTTGTAAATCTTCACTTAAACCCAGAGAAGAGAGGAAGTGTTTCTTTAAAGCACCTTTGTCATGAGTGTGTGGGAGAGAAAGATCGAGAATCACGGATACTGCCGGAATCCTCAGGAATGAACAATCACCCGGGGAATCCCTAAGTGTCCTGTCCTCCCACTGGGCCACAGCAGCTTAAGAAAAAAGGATTCTAGTTGGTATGTTCTGTGATCAGTTCAGTGTACAAGACGCAGATGGGAATCCTGGAATACTGCCCAGTCTTAACGCTCTCGGTCTAGAGTTTAGAATTAATTTGGACAAGGCCATTGGTAAAAGGAACTACTTTCATTTGAGAAGGCCAGCTCCTTATCCATTATGTCACTGGGGCTTCACGTAGCTACTTTCATTTTAAAGCAAAGCATTTCTGTAGCAACCTAAACACGTCGCAGGCCCGTCTGGGGACACCCACATACCTGCCACCAGAGGGATTCGTGGCGCACGTTTGCCTGACACATAACTTGGGAGCTGTTGTGACCTCATCAGACTTAGCACACCTTCACATCCCTCGATGGGACAGATGCCTCAACACTTCTAGGAACTACTTCTCAATGCAGCTCTTTCCCTCGCCTGACACCGCCTTCCCTCTAACACTGAACAGCACAGATAAGAGCCCAGGAAACACCTTTAAAAAGAAGCAGAAGTCTAAAAGCATAATTTACAGTGGGACATATCATGGGAGGAGAAGAACAATCAGATGGGTAGAAATTCCATCACTTGTGCTAATTCTCAATGTATTGGATTAAGCCATATGTGGGAATTGTTTTTAAATGTTTCTGACTTAAAAAAAAAAAAAAAGTGACAAACTCATATGCAATCCAAGAGCTCGGCCCAGCTGCCAGCCACAGGGGTACAGTCTCAGAGGCGCCTGGAAAAGGCACCGTAAGTCCAATAAGAACAAGTTGGAGGAACACAAATTCTAGGATTATTCAAGCTCTGCTCCCTGATCTTATTTCTACTTTCTCCCACTCGGCTCTCTTATCCTCCTTCCCCATGTCCTTAAAGGTAACTGGTGAGCTGCTTCTAGAAGGAAACTCTGAGTTATACTTTTAAAGGACACGATATTTGAAATATGTCATAAACCAACAACAGTAATAACATACAAGTTACATGTAAGTACAGGACGGCGCTGTCAGAGCCCAGACTGTTGTCCACCTGCACCGTCACTCGGAAGATGCCCACGTTGTGATAGACGTGTTTGATCCCGTCCTCCATGGAGCTGAGGTTGACATAAGATACCGCGATGCCGTCACCAAAGTCCACCTGGATGAGTGTCCTCTGGACGTCACCCTGAAAAACAGCCCAGCATCAGAGAAGGGGAGTCGGTGCTGGCTGCCTCTGCTCCAGGGGCTGGGGGCTTGTCCCGGTCCCTGGCTCGGGGCTCGTGGCAGCCTCCAGCTCCCTCCTGCAGCTGGGAGCATCTGTCTACATTAGACAGAATGTGTCTGTCTGTGACGTTGCCTCGCAGACCGGAGCTTACCAAGATGGATGTTCTCCAAATCGGAAGGGCATCCACCACCAAAAGTTTCAAGATTTGGAAAACTAAGTGTTTGATAACCAGCTCTAACTTGAGAGTCAATTCTCTGAGGGATCTGTTTATACTCTTATCATCCCCATGCGTAAAAGGTGTGCACACACAGCTTTAAAGATTCAGCCTACCTCATGGTTGTAAACCTCTTCCCGTGTGTTCAGGACCCCTGAGTCCCCTTTTCATTCCTGGTTCCCTAGCCATGTTAGAGGAAGTTAAAAGACACCTTGTCTCACACCTGATAGGACACTGGGCTCAGTTTTATTATTATCTAAGATAATGATGGTTAATTTTTTTACACTTCAGTATTTTGTGCTAGAAATATGATTATTATTTTATTCTTCACAGAATCTTAGCTGGGAGAGAAAAACGGGCCACATTTGTCCACTTTACAGGTAGGGATGCTGAAGTTAAGAAAGATTTAATTATCTGTTCAAGGTTAACACAGCTAGTTAGGGGCAGACCTAGGATTTGAACCCATCTCTGTGGACCTTCATTTCATTCATTCTAGGGGGATAAAGCACAGCTGGCTCCTCCGGGCTTGAATCCCAGGGTGCCAATAACAAGTCACATGACTTCATCCAAGACATTCAGCCTCCTTGGGTCTCAGTTACCTCATCTATGAAGTGGGCACAATAATACCTTACTCTCTTCACTCAAAGGGTTGTTACAAGACATGTGAGTTGATGAATCCTCTGTAAAATTTTGGACCAAATCAACGACTGTCAAAACCACATAGCTGTGAAGGACGTGCAATCCCCATTTTATAGCTGGATCAGAATCATATAGATCTAAATTTCCCAGTGGGAGGCAAGGAGAGAGAGGATAAAGATCTGCTTCCTAAAATCCCAGACCTGTAAGAAAACACTTTGGGAATAATAGTAGAGATTCTTAAGGAACAAAGTTTCTTAGACCCAACTGACAAAAACCAGCTTCCGTCCCAGGCAGCCTGTCCTTTATCAAGTTTTCTTGTTTGTTTTGTTAGCTTTTCCCATTTTCAGGGGAAAAAAACTAAAAAAAAAAACACCACCAAAAACCCAAAAAACAAACAAAAACAACCAAAATAACCAAAAAACAAAACAAAAAACCAACTTAAACTACATACACACTAAAACCCTTTGAACTAAAAAAAAAAAAAGTATTTTCAATTAAGTAAGGTTCATATGGTATCATATTTTTTGAAAAGGCCAAGTTTAAAATGCTGACATTTAAAAGATTAATTCACAGGGAAAGGAAAAGCAGTTCAAATCCTATGAATCTTTGTGACCTACTCTTCTGATCTATGCCCAGCCAAGCATTGTGTGGAGGGCACACGGCAGGGCAGCTAACTCTCACGGAAGACATGAGCAAGAATTCTCCCCTCCTGTGACAGAAAGAAACTCCACTCGGAACTACAAGACAAATTATCCACAAGCCTAGACACAGTGCAATTACTTCAATTCCCTTCACTAATAAATATAAATGTCAACCATTCTTGCTGACATGCCCTTCATTTGCACAAATCAAACTGGTCAATTTCTCGGTGCTGTTTCTGGTCAGTTCTCATGTTTTCTGGATTTTCAGCAGAGGGGCTGCCAGCCAGTCTTAGGTATGGGCACAGAGGAAGAAACCACCTTAAAATCTACTCACATGATTTGGGACAAGTGTCTGAGGAAAACATCAGGAATAGTTAGGGTTAACTGGGTTAACCATGAAAGAAAACAGCAATATAAATTCTGAGAAAGAGTGGGAGTGACAGAGTGAAGAGGGAAGGAAAAAGAGGGAGAGAGGGGAGGGAGGTAGGGAGGAAATGAGGGAGGAAAAAAGGGAGGAGGGAGGGAAAAGGGAGAAAGAAAGAAAGTGAGGAGAGAGGGAGAGAGGGAGGGAAGGGCACTGAGAGAGAGAGACTGAGAAAGAAAGAGAGATTTAGGGTTCTTGGTGGAGACAGAGGGGGCATCAGGTAAGGCTCACCATTGGCAAGAGCACAGAGGGGAGACAAACATCTCAGCTGATTCTACCTCAGTCCCCACAAGTGACAGCAGCTACCCACACACCTGAGAAAAGTCTTGACTCAGGCCGTCCTTGCTTGAGTCTCCTGGTCTTGCCCTTTCTGTTGTGTTCACCATTCATTCTGCTTTTGTGGGCCTGGACTTTGACCTCTTTTAACGACCGAAAACTCCTCTCAAGTTCTGTCTAGATGTCCACTGTCTGTCATGCCAGTCTTTTGGCCTGAAAGTGTTCCTCAGTATCCACTCATGACAGTGTTCCCCGTGTACGTAACAGGTGAAAGAAGGGAGCCACAGTGTTGGGACGACTGTACCAGTAGGGCTGCCTTCACAGAGGAGTGATGCTTTTAGGATACTCGGTCCAGTATGAGGAAGATCTCTCTAACTCTCATTCTCACTCTCCCTGATGTGAGTGCAGGCCCCTGAGCTTGGTCCTCCATACCAGGAGACAAGGGCATGAAGGGGCCAAGGCAGCAGATTTCATCCCTGCTGCTGAAGCTTTGCCCACTCGAGTGGAACATAATAGATGCCATGCTTTTGCCTTCAGAGGCTCTCAGGTGCTTCATAAGCCTAACACAGCTGTCAATGCATCTCTTCGGGGCTCATCAGTCATCGGCCTCTGACTTCCTTGGGCTGCAATTGCCATCCAAGACCAGGATGCCAAAACTCCCTTCAGAGAATAAAAAACAGGGCAAAGGCAAGAGAGCCTAGTCCTAGATCACCACAATTAGGCACACTTGCCCTGCCTTAACTGGCTTTCTGGTCATTCATTCATTCATTCAACCACCCACCCAACCAGAAGATATCTATTGAGTGTCTATCTTGTGACATGCATGGCATGGGAAAACGATGTTAAGTAAATGATAACAAACAAAGCAAAACAGATGTGGTCTGGGCTGTCATGAGCATACAGACTACTAAATGAGACAGATGAAATAATCACAGATAAATAAAAAGTTTTTACAGGGGATGGTATGAAAGAAAGTACACAGTGTTGTAAGTTGTACAGTAGGGAGAGGTAGAGAGCTAAAAATCTGATCTGACCGAGAACTTCAAGGAAATCTTCCGAGAAGTTGTATCTGAGCCAAGATGACCTTAAGGAAAGAAATAACTTAACCAAACAAAGGACAGGAGTGAGCAAGATGGAGGTAAGGAGTCCAGGCAATGGTGACAGAAGGAATCAACTGTGCAAGGGCCCTGTGGCAGTAGGTGGATAGTACAGTCATAAGAAGCCGAAGCTAAAGACACAGTAGGAACAGGTTATAAAACTAGACTGAAAGGGAGAAAAATGACATTTTAGGAATTGTGGCCGAGTTTCTGATTTTTATTTTTTTCCTAAGAGTAGTGGGAAGCCGCTAAAGTGTTTTAAGCGGAGGTTTAGCAGAAGATGGAATTTTGATGTTTTTAATTCAAAAAGATCATTCTGGTTACAATATGAGGGTGAATTGGAAGGAGGCCCAACTATTCTGGGAAGTTAATTAGAGGGTAGCTCAGGGTAGATGATGGTAGATTGAAATATGGTTGCAACAGGAAATTACATGTACCTTCCTGTCAAAATTAACTCCCATAGTTTATTGGTTTTGAAAGCAATGAATCTCAGATTTTGATATCAGCACCTCTTGTAGAAATTAAAAGAAAAAAAAGCATGCTGATGCCCAGCTACCGCCCAAGAGTCCCCTCTTGACTCAAGCCCTCCGGGGAAGATGCTCGGTTGGTTTGCTGTGGTCTGAGAAGGTTCGCAGCGGATGCTGGGCTGCACCAAAGGTTAAGGCCCTTGGGATTGGATTGTTGAATATGAGGTTGTTTCATCATTTAGTCCATCTGAAGATGAGAACAGCCCACTACAAGCTAATGTTATTCTCATTCCATTATGGAATGGGGGTGATCATTTCCCATTTCCAATTTTAGGATTCTCAGTGTGAAAGGTGCATCAGTAAAAGCCAGCAATAAAAGAACTTTTTTTTTTTAAGCGACTGATGCACAACTACAAACAATCGTTCTATAACGCACATAGTCAAGATTCATTAACTTCTGCAGGAAAACCAGTTGCTGGATAATACACAAGTAGTTTATATAAAGTCCTAAGTGCTGAGATGTGTCCTTCCTGGTTGTATCCTCAGTACCTAACCCAGTGCCTGCAGGCCACTCTTATTCTTTCTGTACATTCTGAATACTGTGCCTCTGCTTGTTCATCGAAGCGCTTTCTACTATATTATCTCAGTTGGCTGTAAGGACTCCAGGGAGATAGCAAGGGCAGATGTGCTCTGATCTGTTCCCCCAGGAGAACTGGGCACTGGCAGGTTAAGTAAGATGCCTGCCGTCCCACCACTCATGAGACTGAAGAAAGGGTTTAAGATGATCTGGGGTTTAACTTTATCCATGCAGCGCGCTCCTCGGTGAGCTTCTTTAATTGAAAGTTACTTGTAATGCCTTTCAGAGTTACAGAAAGGTGATAACGAAGGCAAGGGATTGCTTTCTTTTCTTGTTAGACTCCATCCCTGGCTTTGACTCTTTCTCCCTCTGACAACAGCTTTGCTTAGAAGTGGAAAGATGGATTGGCAGGAATGCCATACTGCATTCCGACACCTTCCATCTGGGGAAGCAGTATTGTGTTCAAGCCATAAAGAAGACAGAGAGTATGGGGAACAATAGGTATTCATAATTCAGTAGTCAGGAAAATGCGCCATATAATTGAGAGTTACTTCCATTTAATAAATCACAAGTCATCAGTCCTGAATGGCTCCTGGGCTGGCAACTATCTAGGCTACCATATAAAATTTTTTAGACCTACTGCCCTTTTGTCACCTGCTCTGATACAAATACAGAACTGAGAATATTAGCTCAAAAGACGTGCCCAAGAAAAGCACAAAAGCCCCCTGAAATCCATATGGGGATTCTCCAAGGGCATCGCTGACTTTGGTAATAGAAAAACAAATATAGCAAATGGCCACTGAGGAGCCAAGATTAACCCGAGGAATGGAAGGTGTATGAACCTATCAGTTCCTGCAACACGGCTTGAGAGAAAAGTGGGAAGACAAACGCTATAGTAACTCAACGCTGACAGCCTCATCCAAAAGTGAGACTCTGAGACACTCCTGAAGGCATTATGGACTCACTGCAGATAGAAACCGGGCTCATGTGTCAGAGCCTGGCCCCTGCTAAGCTCAGACTTGCCTCAGGCTTCACTGGAATTCCGTCTTGAAAGTGATCTTAAAGTTCATGTACCAAAAACGACATTGTAGAGAACTGACTTTAGTAGGACCCATTTTTTTTGTCAAAAACAAAAACAAAAATGCAGTAGATAACAGTATAGGTACTGTATGTGTGAGTCTGTATGAGCATAAAGGTGCTGGCAAACAGAACCCAGTCTGTTAACGCTGATTCCCCTGGGGCGGGGGTGAAGTGAGGTGAGGGGCAGAGAGAGACTAGCCTTTAGGATTAAAGGAGGGAGGGAGGCAGCAAGTGAAAGGAAGTAGAGAGTTCACCAAATTTAAAAGGAGGAGAGGTGGAGTATGGTCTAACACAAGCAACAACGCGAAACACAAATTCTATTTCTACCATTACTGTAAATCGATATTTAAATATTGATTAAATATATGAGAAATAACCAGAAAGTAACACAAATTGACAACAGATAGATGGAATACAACCAACTTTGGTCTTAGATTTCTGTTCTTTTTAATGCTCTTCTGACCACTCAATAAGATAAAAAAATGATAAAGCAGCATTGAATGACAGAAAATTAGATATTTCAGCCTTTAAAAAAAAAAAAGATTTTATTTATTTATTTATTTTGACAGAGAAAGCCACAGTGAGAGAGGGAACAGAAGCAGCGGGAGTGGGAAAGGGAGAAGCAGGCTTCCCGCTGAGCAGGGAGCCCAGTGTGGGGCTCGATCCCAGGACCCTGGGATCATGACCTGAGTCAAAAGCAGATGTTTAATGACTGAGCCACCCAGGCACCCCAGCGTTTTCTTTTTAAGGCTAAGAATATTTAGTAGAGTGGAGAGCACAAAGTAACAGTAATCTACCTGTGCTTTGCCTATTCTAGGTAGGTCTAGTTAGACTCAGGTTAGTGGAGTCTCGACAAGAAAGAAGAAAGGATATGACTATGGTACAATGAGCTTTCAAAGAAGAGATTTTGTCAGCAGGTAGAAGTTCATAGGGAGAAATGCTAACCCACTTTGTGTTAATTCAGTAAGAATGAACAATGGTATATGACTTCTAATATAAAGTATGCAAGTAAGATTGTTCTAGAACATCTCCTGGTGGTCACTAAGAGATAAAAGAACATTTCTTGAGAGTTTCCTGTGGCAGAAATAATAACTACCCTCTATATAATATATCTCATTTAATCTTCAACCCTAAAAGACTGCTAAAATTTGCCTAGAGTCACAAGACTAGT
Organism: Mellivora capensis; assembly: GCA_004024625.1. NCBI lineage: Eukaryota > Metazoa > Chordata > Mammalia > Carnivora > Mustelidae > Mellivora > Mellivora capensis. The sequence goes on along the minus strand of PISX010020286.1, from coordinate 4,809 downwards.
TTGAACCAAAGTCTTCTTAACTCCAAGTTCAGCACTCCCACTATTTTACTGTGCTCGTTCTCGGTGGGTGCTTGTGAAGAATGGATTCACTCACACATGAAACCAGAAAGCTATTGTAAGCTTGAGCTAAAACCCTTTAGAGGAATGCCAACGTGGATCAAATTCTTCGTTAAGCGGAGATATAAGAGGAGCCTGGTGTAATATGCCAGGCTCTATAAAAACACTATGGAAGTTGGAAAGCCTGTCTGGGGAGACCCTGTCAATGTGAATATTCAACCAAGAGTGAAAGGACTCTAAACAAGAATCAGCTGCTGTAACTGGGTCGAGCCTGCCCTTTTATAATGGTAAACTGAGTCCTTCCAGCACAGACAACACCAGTCTATGGCAAAAGGTAGTTGCAAATGCCCTATGTCCTGTTCCCAAGCAAGTCTTGGTTCTCTCTGGCATCCTTTGCGAGAGGTGCTACCATTGCTGAAAGCTGAGGTTGCCTCACACTACATCAGCTGGGAAAGTATTTCCTGAATATTTGCTTCAGGTCATGCTTCATGGGTTTCTCTTCAGCTTCAAAACCGAGCTCTGGACCTAATCCCAAGATAGGAAGATATTGGCATAACCGCAGATTATAGAGTCAGCTTCTCCCCTACTCAGAGATGGTTATCTAGAGCACAGGTACTCTCTGAAGATGCCGACCCCCGAGCCTCTTGCAAGAAATGGCAGCGGTGGGCATGGAGGAAGGGCATTCACACCGGTGAGGGCAGTGTGTGCGTGGGGATTTCAATTTCACCAGAGAACTCAGGTCTGACAAGGTCAGTAATGCCAGAAGACCAGATTATAGACCCACCAAACTGTTTGCCTGGATACATATTTCATCTTCTCTTGGATGAAATGCAGATGGGTGACCCCTTCCTTGAGGACTCTGAGCCCTGGGACTTGCCTCACTAAATATCCAAATACTTGTGGATCTAATACTCAGACCAAGAATTTCCAACTGTAACATCACAAAATGGTTTAATCCTTCACTTGCAAATGAGCCACAGCGCCATGTGTTTGAATGAACAGCAAATTTCCGCATTCCCTTTTTATGTCTTCTGTACTAGATGTCTGGCTTAGAATGGAACAGAATACCATAAGGCTGGAGGAACATTTGGCTTGTGTAAGCAGATAAATAACTATAAGCCAAGGCCTCTTTACTCCATCTAGACATTGTGGTAGAAAAGGGTCAGAACCCTGACCCATTATGTTTTGAAAACACTTTTTAGGTAATAAAGGACATTTCTGAACTGTTACCACTACATAGTGGCCTTGGGAATTAGCTCAGCAGCCTTTGGTAGGGAAACGATGGCACCGCCAAATAATAAAAATCATAAAGATGTTTTTGAACAACTTTAAAAATCGCTCTAAAAGTAAAACATTCAGGTATGTAATAAGAACAAAATTTGATTTTTTTCTAAAAAGTGGGAAGATGCCTTTAGGAATAAACCTATGTGATGGGTTTTTCCTAGTAGTAAAATATGTAATAGAAATATGCTAGCTCAATTAGAAGAAAGGAGAAAAAAAGAGAGAAAGCCATGGAAAATTTCCAAAGAGAATGCAGGAAATACATAAAATGAGGAGAAAGAAAATCCAAATTGCTCATAATCCTACCACCCAGGGAGATCAACATTAGATTGGTAAATGCCATACTAACGAATGAGAAGCACATGGGCATGTGCGCGCACGCGTGCACACACACACACACACACACACACACACACACTGGAATCATTACTCTGTTTTATGTTATGCTTTCGAAATTTATAACTAGCTTTTAAAACTTTTATATCTAGTATCACTTGCTAGACTTAACCAAGTCATAAGATCTTATCTATGAAATGGATATATGATTTCTTGCCCTGGATGTTATTTTGTCACTTTTCCAAATTATTAGGCTCTGAGAGATCTCAGGGACATTGCAGACCTCTACAGAGGTACTCGAGTGCAGGTGTTCCTACAGACATCAGGCAGTAACCTGGGAGTTACGTGCCCTTTGAAATGCAATTTATATTTCAAACTCAATTCCATTACTTACAAAGAGAGGCGGAATGATCATGATCCCAGTCATCAAACCCAAGGGAGGCGACCAGCTACTTTTATAATTCTATCACTCTTGCTATGGGCAGTATTGAAGATCCACTCACATTCCAGCCTCCCTTCAGGCTGCTAAAATAATCTCAGCTCTCAGGTGAAGACGTAGAGCTTATTCAAGTGTCGTCAGCCATGGGGTGGACACTTTCCATTGCACATGGATGGTGGGTCACGCTAAGGAATGAGCTGATAAGGCTGCGAGTCATGGAATAGGCAAAGTGCAAAGCCAGAAACCTGAGAAGTCACACACTTGCCAAACCTGTGTGGTTGTGTGAAGTTCTTACATGTAGGGGTGGTGGCCACCCAAGGAGATGAAATGGGGCGCCACTGTTGCAGGGCCTAAAGCAGATAGGCTGAGAGACTCAAAATCCATCTGAAGACTATTTCCCACGTGAAGACTATGACCCCAGTCGTTGGGACGTGCACTGAACTGAAACTCTTTTTTTTTTAAAGATGTATGTATGTATGTATTTATTTATTTATTTACTTATTTACTTATTTATTTATTTGACAGAGCTCACAGGTAGGCAGAGAGGCAGCCAGAGAGAGAGGAAGGGACACAGGCCCCCTGCCGAGCAGAGAGCCAGATGCGGGGCTCGATCCCAGGACTCTGGGATCATGACCTGAGCCAAAGGCAGAGGCTTTAACCCACTGAGCCACTGAGGCGCCCCTGAACTGAAACTCTTGATAATGAGCCAGGGTTCTCTCCTTGCTTATCGAGGCAGAACAAAGTTCTTGGCAAACACTGGTTCCCTGAAACTCTAAAGAACAGCGACACCCCGACGTTTTTGGGCCAGAACTGAAGAAAAGTGGAGCCTTAGGAAGAGTTGCTAACTAAGCCAACCTGAACTTCAGATGTGAGCCTCTGGCTAAAGACGACCTATATTGCCCACCTCATTTCCCTCTTTTCCTTTGTAACTGGAAGCAGCAAGGGAGAAGAAATGAAGTGGCTCAATTACCTTGCTCGAGTCAAAGAGAATAAAGCTGAGTGGAGTAAGGAATAATACATGAGAAAGCCTCTTAAGTCTCCACGGCTCATTGAAATCAGCTCCTGTTCCTTTGTGTGGAAGGAGAAAACAGCCCAGGCTTACGGAGTCAGATCTGGGCTGGCTTGGAAAACGGATACCTGCCTGGACTTAACAGCGCCTGAGAACTCTTTGTGCCGTTTCTAAAAGCCCCAGTCTTCCCCCAGATGAAAAAGTAGGTCAAATTCTTTTATGAATTCAACAAATGAGGGTCTCACTGCAAATTGTATCGAGAGTCATTTTCTCCACCATCCGACGGCTGGCAGCATCCTGCAATATTTATGAAGTGTTATTACATTGTGGTTACTTTTATGCTGCCATAAGTCTTTCAATGTATGTGAAATTACAGATCATTGAAATCCATTTAATGAGGACACAGCCTTCACGTTTTGGAGTTGAATCTCACCGAAGAAGTTATAATCATGAATTTTCCTTATTAACTTCCAGTCTTTGTATGTAAATTGAAGTATTAAGACAATGAGATACAGATCAAAGTTTTAATTTTAGTCCCTTGCCTCAGATTTAATTTAAAAGTCTTAAATTATGCAGCGAATTGCATCTCTTTATTCTTACAGCTGTTTAAAACAGATTTAATTATCTTCTGTAACATGCAGACACTACTTCTGCCTAGCAGTCCTCTCAAATGAATGCCTTCCAAATCGGTTTTGTTGAGTTCTTAAGACTGATTAGGCCCTTTGCCATCCATCCCGTGCCTTCAGGTTCTCGCACTGGATTTCTCCAGGAAGCCAAGTTATCACACTGAAAGTCTATAGGCTCATTAGGTGCTCATTAGTGGTCCAGAGAACATTCATCTTAAGCAAGTCTCCAGACAGAGAGATATCATCTCTCATTGGATACCTGGATCTCAGTGCAAAATACTTTCGATTGGCCTCCTAAAATTCAGGTGTGCTTGAAATGTTTGGCTAGTTAGATAGATATACCTTTATGGATACTTCCTCTCTCCTCTTGGTTGGTTTCTGGATCAACTGTTCTTTGTCCTCAAGGAAATGGTGATGCATAAAATTGCAGTGTGTGTATATGTGTGTGTAGATGTGTTCTTGGATCAGCCACAGTGAGGGAGTCTGGGATGGAAGAAATATTGTCTCCTTTGCCTTGTTGCTTCTGATGAAGGTTCCTTCATTATAGTACATTAGGAGAGAACCCTGAAAACAGCAAGGATGCAGTGTTTGACAATGGGGCTGTTCATCAGCTTCTATAGAATTATGTAGTTCTGTGGAACAAGGGTGAGCCAGGCTGTGGGAATTTGAAGGAGTTATGTTATAGAGCTATTTCTGTCCCCTAGATTTGGAGGGCGGCCTCACATCCTATTTGCAGGAAGGGATTCCATTTCTTGCATATGTCAAATCAGCAAAATTTTGACTCAGTTACATACTATTGTGCATGGAGTTACAAGCTAGCCTCATCTAGCCTTTGATTATTTTTTGTCAATAAGAAGTTCTCTTCTTCTACATATAGCTGTCCAATTTTCCCAGCACCATTTATTGAAGAGACTGTCTTTTTTCCACTGTATATTTTTTCCTGCTTTGTCGAAAATTATTTGACCATAGAGTTGAGGGTCCATATCTGGGCTCTCTACTCTGTTCCATTGGTCTATGTGTCTGTTTTGATGCCAGTACCATGTTGTCTTGGTGATCACAGC
>PISX010020285.1:18735-36285 GCA_004024625.1 Mellivora capensis | reverse complement strand
TAGGAAAATGCCCTTTAAAGAAAAAATTGAATTAACTGCAAGACTAAAGAATCATGGGGAGAAAGCCATGAATTCCACGCATTGCTTTCTCCTCCTCTGGAGTTCCGCTGCTCTCCTTGTTAAGTGAACTTGGTCTTGGCTGGATTTCTTTTGATCTTCTGGGGGAGGGGCCTGTTGTAGTGATTCTCAAGTGTCTTTGACCGAGGCAGAGCTACACCGCCTTTACCAGGGGCCGGGCTGTGTAATCCGCTCGGTTTCGCTTTCGGGAGCTTTTGTTCCCTTAGCGCTTTCCGTAGAGTCCGGAGGACGGGAATGAAAATGGCGGCCTCCTAGTCTCCGGCCCGGAAGAGCTGAGATTTGGGGCTCTACTCCTCAGAGAAAAGCCCTGGCCCACTCACGTCTCCCTCGCCTCTGGCCGCGCTCCGAGCTCACCCAGCCTGCGACCGGTTCAAGGTAACCCCGAGCTGAGCGCTCACTCCTCGGCTCTGTCTCTGTAGCCGGTTTCCCGCTCCGATACCTGGGAGCTCTGTGACACTCAGACACCCCCGATCCTTCTGTGACCCTGCGGGACCTGGGGCCATGCTGACCCCGCATGGGCTTCACCCCGGTTTAGCCTCTGAGCGATGTCCCTCCATGGAACAGACTTTTAAAAGTCCCGATTTAGTGCTCCGTTGCTCCGCCGCTTGCCGGGAGCCGGCCCCTCCCCCGCGGTCTATCCTCCCGTCACTTTCGATTCACTTCTCCGCCAGTCCTACCTTTCAGAAAGTGGTCGATTTCCCATTTCCAGAATTGCTGTTCTTCCTCTTTTCGATCTCCTGTTGGATTTGTAGGTGTTCGCAATGTTTTGATAAGCTATCTAGCTGATCTCCTGCTGCCTGATGTCGTCTCAGCTGCTACTTCTCTGCCATCTTGCCCCTTCTCCACACATACACAGTTAAATATTTGTGCTGAAGTTAAATGTTTTACAACTTATCATTGAAAACAACATTTCTTTAAGTATAGTTCTGAGTCAAAAGACAACTTTAGATATTGTTAACTGAGTTAATTAATAAGGAAAGAGCTCGAATAAAAATTTCAAACAAAAAATAAGATGTTTTTAGTTGATAGACCTGGGAAGCCTCACATCTGGTGTTTAAATAGTTCTCTTTTGAACTCCAGACCCATATATCCAGTGTCACTGGGTGTCTGATGGACATATAAAATGTCCTTTTCCATCAAGGCTGCTTTACCCACATTCTAACCTCCCTTGGTGTATGGAAATTACATCTTTCCAGTTCCTCATGTCAAAACTTTGGACTTGTACTAATTTTTTTGCATGCTACCTATAAACTATCAGGAAATCCTGTTAGTTCTATTAAAATAAAACCAGTATCAGATGACTTACCTCCACTGCTACCACCCTATCAAAGCCACCATCATCTTCTACCTGAATTACTGCAATAGTCTTTAAGCTGTTTCCTTCATTCCATCTTGTTTTAGTAATAGTTTCACAAGCACTTGGAACAATGGCACATGATAGGTGCTCAGTAAATATGTGTGGATGAATGAAAGAATAAATAAAATATCTATATTTCCTGGGCCTTTTGTAACATGGGCATTCATGTCTTTGCTAAGATCCTTTCAATCATCACTCAACTGTGACATCGACAGTTAACTCTAAATTTTTTATAAGTTAAAATTATAATAAAATACTTCATACACAGAAGTATATAAAATAGTGTCTATAGGGTTTATAAAAAGTGATAAAATAAATATTTAGAAAATAAAACATTACTAATGGTTTTAGAGCCTCCTGTTTAGACTTCCATAACTATATCCCCCTTTTCTCTGCCCTGAATTTTTATCATTTCCTTACTTTTCTTGTTTAACCACAGATATATGCAACTCTGAAAATATAGAATTTAATTTTGTGATTTTTACTTTGTTTAAATAGTATCATCTTCAATTATTTCTCTGTAATTTGTTTTTTTCACTAGCTCTAGTTTAAATGTCCTGTGGTAGGCAAATTGCAAAAGACACAGACTTTCTAATGGGTATACTTTTATTTGCTAAAATTGGTCTTCCTATAATAGAATTTTAGGTATTACTTTTCCACCTCTACTTTTATAATAGCCCTTCTTCTATATCTGTCCTTACTATACCTTGTAGTGTCAAAATCTTCAGGGATTCAAAACAGGAACAGTTGGAAATATTCGACTTGAGAAAATGACTTAAGCTATGTTTACTCTGAAACTCTGAAGGGTCTGAGTTGCACAGCTTTGTATATCTCTATTTTAACAAATATCTACATGCATGTGCATGGGTACACACACACTCAATCATGAGACCTCAGGACCAGAGAGAGACTTTTAATTACTTGTGGAAAATTCTGCATCTTCAGCTCCTCCTGCTGAATGCCCCATGAGGAGAAAAGGATTACAGGTATCACCCGAGCACAAAGGGGTGTTTGTACAACAGGAGAGAGACCTTGATGTTATAAACCTAGAATCTTATATAGGGCAGCTGGCACAGTTGACTTGCTCTTCAGAGATAGAAACCTTTGCTTTAAAATGTAAACAAATCCTCTCTAGGAAGTAGAGGTAATGTTCTTTAGGTTTACAATCCCTGGAATGTAAACAAATGTCTCCAAGGGCGAGGTCAGGAAATCTCACTGGAGGTCTCTCAGTCAAGGTTTGTCTACCATTCAGTCATTTTTAATTCAGGTTGCTGGTGGGGTAGTTTTGTTCAGAAAGCCCTTTATGGCAAAAATATGAAATATTTATAAAGCATTGCATTCTGGCAATGTAATGAACTGGATGTAAGTTGGTCTAAATCTTTTCTTTAGTTGGGTGGTTCCCCATTCTTCGCTATTAACAAGTTTGGAAGAATATTTGAATTGTCAGTCAATTGTTCATTAAAAATTATTTTTTACAATGTATTACTAGGTGATTTGGGCATATGACCCAGAAACCCAAAAGGAGTTCAAAGAGTTGAATGATATTACTGTTACAAAACTCTTTTTATTCCTGCCCACTTGTTTATAAGACAACATGTTATCATATTTGTATTAAAATGAAAAATACAAAGGAATTGATGCTGATCCATGTCCCATTTTAGCAAAATTTAATATTAATGTGTAGATACATGAACTTATCATAAACAATGTCTAAGAGATCTATTTTAACAAAATACTGTTATTATTCATTATTAAAATGGGTTATACATTTATGTTGCTAAGTCAATTGTATAGTACGAATAATTGTACTGATAACCCTCTTGAAGAGAAAATTTTTAACCCTTAACCTTACTTACTACTTCTTAAAGAACTGTTTTTAAGTAATTCTCCTCTTATCTTCGCCTACACACATAAACAAAAAATACACACTTATTTCTCAACTTACTTTTCTATCTTCCTGCTCTTCTCAGACCCTGGTGACCACAAAGTCGAGCCCTTTGTTTTGGTTATTCCCAGGCCCTATCACAGTACCTACCAGAACATGCATACAATAAATGTTTTGTTAAATGCATATGTACAGAAATAAGGGAAAATCACACTGGGCTGATGGAGTCTAGAAGTTGTGGAGGAGTCGCAGGAGAAGTGAAACTCACACTGAACTCGTATTGAAGTTTACAATTGGATTAATTGGATACTCATAGAGGGAATGCACATTCCAGAGAGGGGCAAGAGCAGTTTAAGTTTTCTTCTTGAAAAATAGTCAAGATGTATTAGGAGCTAAATCATTCATTTGAATTTCACCTGCATTTCCATCATACCTATGTTCTGGTGGGAATATTTTAAGGGAAAGGAGCTGCAATAGTGTCAGTTAAGTCAAAAGCTGTCCCATTTTTACCAAGGCCCAGAACAGGCATTCAACTGAAGCTTGTTCTTTCATTCCTCTTGTCTTAAAAAAATATATATACATGTAGTAGGGGTCACCTAAATTGATCTTTATTAGAAGCATACATGGAGATGGATTGTCTTTTAAAAATAAATTGAATTTCATTGGAACCATGGGTTCAGTAGTAGGCATTGAATAATGAACGAAGCTCGAAAGGCAAGAAAACCACTAGCTGAACAAGCAAATTATTAAAATGGCATCATGCTCATGGCTCCAATTAGTAGTTTACCTACATCTGTGTTCAATTAAACTAGATCCTCAAATTAACTCCCAATTATATTTGTTTATTTCTCTTTTAAGGAGTGGTCTGTAAAGTCCATCTTGCAAGACAGACTTTTTATCCTAGGGACTTCAGCAATCATTAAACTAAACAAAATTTGGTTATTTGATAATAATTATTAAAACCCCCTTATTTTACTTATTTTTATTATTACTTAAGCTCCATTCTAGGTATATAGGGAACAGCATGTAGAAAGTGGCTTAAACTTTTTCATGTGGATTTTGATAGTAGGACCTTTTAATTTTAGTTCTTAAGACAATGGTCCCCAGAGAATGAACTGCAGGTATATTATCATTGTAACAAAGAAACAGATATGCCTTCAATAGTGCCAAGAGATAGGGGTATATAAACTCATAGAGAGGCAAATACTCTGTGAAAATAAAAAGATTGTTTTTTATCAATCAGCTGTACTTTCTCTTCTTATGAGCCTTCTGGCTAAGCTAACAAGAACTTAACGAAAAAGAAGAAAAATGTCAGCTATTATTAACATTGCTAGGACATACCAACACTTTGTAAATGAGCCAGATAATCATATAAAACAGTATATATTTTCAGATATAAATGTAATTAGCAAAATTTGTGCAATCTGGATGTTTATTATCTATAATTAACATCAACTCAGTAAATATTTTATTTATTTATTCACTTATTCAATAAAAAGTGAGCACCCATTATTTGACTGGCACCTAAAAAAAAAGATATTTATTTATTTATTTGTCAGAGAGAGACAGAGAGAGAGTACAAGCAAGGGGAAAGGCAGACAGAGGGAAAAGTAGGCTCCCTACTGAGCAAGGAGCCCAGTGTGGGACTCGGTCCCAGGACCCTGGGATCACAACTTGAGCTGAAGGCAGCTGTTTAACCGACTGAGCCACACAGGTGTCCCTTGCCTGGCACTTCTACATCGTCAATGTATAGGATACTTGCTCGGCTTTTTTAGTTAGCCGTCTCATATGTCAAATATGAGACAAATTTCCACCATCAAGGGAGCTACCCTTATAGGCACATATAGCAAAAGTATGAAATAACTGAGTTATACAGCAGAATTAGATTTGCATCATGAGAGATATACCGACATCTTTATTAGTGTTATAAGAAATCACTGTGTGGAGAATTTTCATCAGGTTAGGGTTATCAGAGAAGACTTATAACCATACTACTGGGCTTTAGCACCTTCTGACTGTTGACAACAATTTATGTTGTCAGAAGCATTTTAAACTAAAAAAAAAAAAATCCAATATTAAATCCACAACCTCCCATTTTAAACTGTTACTTTCTTCAGTATTTTTTGGTGGAATAATCTTGTACTCATTTCCTTGAGCTGAAAATCTGGGCATTATCATTGACATTCCATCTTTTTATGTCTGCATTCAACCAGCTAATTTATCTTCTTCTAACATTTCTTGAATCTCTTCTCAATAATCCAACTACCAATGCTGTGTTGGATACAGCAATCATCTCATTGAACTTCTTGCCTCATTTCTTTGATTCTTGATCCATGTGACACACAGCCATTAGATTGATCTAGTTAAAATGCAGGGAAAAAAATGAAACACAAGGAGTAATTATATATTTCCCTTTTTGAAATTGTTTAGTGACTTAACATCTGTAAGATAAAGTCCCATTCCTTCACATTCTGTGTTGTTTTTTTATAATCTTTTGTCTGACTCTCCAGCCTTAACTCTTAACAACCATCACACAAAAATTTATGCTTAACAACACTAAATTGTTTATAGTATGATTTTATTCAAAACTCCTTTATTCTTTTCAGGGGTCATGAACTCTAATAAGCCTTCCTGTGGCCACTGCCAATCAGGTAAGTAATACTATTTTCCTGTTTCATCAGAGTACTCTGTCTCACTGTGTTTCTACATTGTTTTATTTTAACTTATAGTAGTTGACTGTCACGTCTGCCTAACCCCCCAGATTATAAGATGTTTAAGTCAGGGATGCTTTGGTTGGCTTTGTACTCCTAGTATCTGGTACAGTATTTGATACAGGGTAAGGATTTAATGAAGTGAGCCTTGAAGAATGGGAAAGATTTTAATTAAAGCAGCCTTTCCCCTTTCTGTATTATATTAGCAAGACAGGACGATGTGCCCTGGAATGGATTAAAGGATAAACATTTTTCCTTTGTTCCTATAAAACAAGGGAAACATTCTCTAAAAATGGCTTTTAAACCACTAGAAGGACTCAGTGAGACTCATAGTCTAAACTGGATTAGAGAACCAGGTTGCTAGAAGTCAGTAAGAATTCCCTTACAGGGGCACCTGGGTGGCTCAGTGGGTTAAGGCCTCTGCCTTCGGCTCAGGTCATGGTCTCAGGGTCCTGGGATCGAGCCCCACATCAGGCTCACTGCTCAGCAGGGAACCTGCTTCCTCCTCTCTCTCTGCCTGCCTCTCTGACTACTTGTAATCTCTATCAAATAAATAAAATTCTTAAAAAAAAAAAAGAATTCCCTTACATTATTATGATTTAATAATACTCAAATATCATGCTTATCATGGTATTAATTGTTAATTGATTTGTTAATTAATCATTAAATAGTTAATTTAATTGTTAATTGTTAATGTTAATAACAATTAATTGTTAATTAATTGTTAATGTTAATGCTTAATGGCTAATAAGGTATTTTGTAGAATGCTCCTCTATTAGAATCTTCTTTTTTTCATGAGTGGACAGTAGTTATAAGTATTGGGGAAAGAAACTAAGTAGGTAAAATGCTAGTCTCATCACATTATATTAAGGGTGTGTGCTATCAACATGATTTATCACTGTTGATGTTTACCTTCATCACTTGTCTGAAGTAGTGTGGGAGTAAGTTTCTCCACTGTAAAATCCCTATGTTTTCTCCCCTTTTTCAGACTATACTCACTAAAAGGAGTTCACTATATACAGCCCATATTTAAGGAGTGAGGCGTTAGAACTCCACTCTTGAGAATGGAGTATCTATATAATTTTTTTTAAAGACTTTATTTATTTATTTGTCAGAGAGAGCGAGAGAGAAAGAGAGCACACAGCAGGCAGAGGCAGAGAGAAAAGCAGGCTCCCTGCAGAGCAAGAAGCCTGATGCCTGATTTGATCCTAGGACCCTGATTACAACCTGAGCTGAAGGCAGCGGCTTAACCCATTGAGCCACCCAGGTGTCCCTCTACATAAATTTTTAAGAATCTTTCTGTTTGAGTGAATTTTTCTTATCCTTAATATCCTTATTTATTCAACCATTTATTTATGTAAATACAAATTATGAATGTTTACTGTATATTTTGGGTAATTATCCAATGCTTCTTTGTGTTGCTCAAATTGTTCCAGCTTTGATCACTGGGATCTCTTTTATCAGCTCCTTTGCCTCTTTGACATAACTCCATCAATGTGAGTTTTTCTTTTTCTTTTTTAAAACTCATTCTTACTCTGTGACACCATGAGATATCCTAGGCTTATCTTGCATATTTACTGTTCCAATCCTAGAATAAACTATTTAACCTAGGAGCCCTGGTTCCTTTTATTGGAGGATGGTATTAGAAACCAAGATTTGGATTCTATGCATGCTTTTTGTCACTAAAGTACTTCTTTAAGGCCCACTGAAAGCATAAAAACAAAGAAATATATATGTATATCCTAGCCCTCCTATATATATATATATATATATATATATATATATACACTTATAAATATTTCTATATGTAATCATCAGCATGTATGTCATGCTAAACATTAGTTCCTATTGATGTTTCCAATTCCAATATATTACACATGTATCATTAAAAGCTCTCCACTTTTCTTATATATAATTTCCTACTCCAACAGTGAGAAACCTGTCTACCATCCATCATCCATTTACTTAATTTCCAGTTCACATGTATAATACTATCAGACTTGTTAACTGATACCCCTTGGAAAACAACTTAATAACTAGGGAATAGTGCTTACATTCAATTCATTTTGTCTTAAGTTTTACAGATTCAATGCATTTCCAAAGTACAAGTCCCCTAATCTTTTCAATGAGTTCTTTTTTTGCATATATTTGAAATATAATTAGATTCTCTTTTCACAGTTGTCACTCCTTCCTGGGATTCCATGACTTCCTAATTTATTTATTTTTTTATTTGTATACATTAAAGTTCACTTTTTGTGTTAAAGTTCTGTTGACTGTAGTATCATACAGAGTGGTTTCATCACCTCCAATAAGCACATTTAAAAAATTATCTTGCTTTTGGTCACACAAAATCACTTATAACCATATTTATGTACAATACTTAAGATTCTATAAGTCTAGAGGATACAAATCTTGGCAGGATTAGAAAAAAAAATTAAATGGAAAAATTCCCTAGATACATACAGAATGCAATTGTTTTAACCACTAGTCCGAATTAAATAAATATTTTTATTTATTTAATAAAAATAAATAAATTTTTCACTTCCAAATAAATAAATTTTTCACTTCCAAAATTTTGTTCCCAACTTTTCATGTAAAACTAAAATAAAATAAAATAAATATTTTTTATATTTAAAAATATAAATAAAATTTTTTTTTTATAATAAAAAATAAAAATTTTTCACTTCCAAAATTTTGTTCCCAATTTTTCATGTAAAACTTCCTTGTTTTTCCTGGTAAATTGTAAACTCCAGGGACAATTTTTTTTTTTTTTTTATTTTACCACCCTCAAATCCAACATGCCCAGAAGTCAGCAAACAAAATGGAAACAAAGATACATCCTGTACAAGTTTAAGTTGTTTCTTAACATTGTAAAAACACACCCAGATTGGAGCAATACAAATGTTCTATAGTGCTTAACATTCTTTTCTAATTTTGGAAAATAATAGACAACATATTTACTGAGACTTTTTTTTCATAGCAATAGATCTCAACAAATAGAAAAAAGTGGAGTTGTCACAGTAAGATCCAGTCACTGGTCTATGCTCTACATATATTAATGGTCATAAAACAACCATATAATGTGGGTACTATTTCTATCCTCATCTTATAGAAAGGGAAACTAAGGTATAGCAAGGTTAAGTCCCTGGCTCAAAGTCACTGATATTTACTTACTCAAGTAAACAGTGGGCACGACTACTAAAACTCTAGTGATTCTCTTCTCTTTTCACGAGAGAAGGAGTACCCTGGAAATATTTTCTGGACTAAGAAATGTCTCAACTTTCATCTCAAGTAGGACTGTGATTATATGAGAGAATATTTGGGGCGAACATAATGGCTCTATTGGAATATTGACAATGACCTTCTTTGTGTGCCAGATGTGGTTATGGTCTGGAGAAGATTTCACAACATCTGTCAGACAAAGATTCATTAGAGAGATTGGAACTGGAGCATGGATATCTACTAATAACCAGATATCCGGCTTCCCAAAGAATTATACTTCATTGCACAAGAAAGACAAGCAGCTGGGTTTTGCATTGTGCAATGTGCTTATACTGCACTCCAAAACAACCACAAAGCATTAGATTGTGACAGCTCTTGAAATTTAACTGTCTCTAATAATAAGCAACAATTTTTAACAACCAATAGAGATTCCTTTTTAAAATGTGCTAGTATCAAACAAGCATGAGCATTGTATGCACTGTGGATCCATTCATACTTAATAGTGTACATATAATCCAACCACCAAGCAAAGGATATTCCTCAGATTCATTCTACAAAATGAGTTAAGATTAATTGAATATAGGAGTGATTATTAAAGACAGTAAGAAAGTTGTAATAGATGTGGTAACGATAGTAGAAACAGATGTAAAAATAGGACTTCCTTGAATGGAGTACCAGGTAACGATGTTTAGAGAAACACAGAAATGAGAAGATACTTAAAGTAATAGTCCTAAAACATCTTTCTTGAACTTGGCCATTCAGATTGGCAATTTGGATTTTATCAGATATGAATTACCTCAACATTGTTCTCCTTTTTCTCTAATTTTATTTTTTATCTTTAATCATTTTCTTCAACTCTCCTGTCTCAAGGGAAGAAATGTGTAGAATAATATTGTCACCAAGGAAATTCCCATATGTTCCCTTCTAGTCAGTTCCCAATGTATGTGAAGTTTTTGGACCTCTGAGTCTGCCCCTACGGTCCAGCTTCAGGCATCTCGTTCACTAGGTAAATTTCTAATTAGGAGTCCAGCTCCAATATCATCTATTCTGTAAATAATATTTTCCCTTTCCTAGCTTTGAGAAAGAATCCTTCCTCCTTTATGTCTACATAGCATTTTGTTAAAACCATTAGTATTTCACCTAGGAAACTGCTAGAAACAGAAATTCTCAGCCTTTACCTAAGACCTACTGAATCAGAAACTATGGGGATGAGACCTAACAATGTGTGTGTGATTCTCAAGTTTGGGAATCACTATGTTAAAACTCTGTGACTTTACAAAAGTAGTTTAATTTGTTTGAGCCTCAATTTCATTATCTGTGCAATGGGAATATCATCACCTTCTTGTGGCTACAGATATGAGAGATACTGTGATAGGCAAACAGTAAATGGTAAAACTATTAAAGTCATTTATCATTGATGTGCCATTGGGCTTTATATAGTTTCAGGAAAAAAAGTCACATAAGAACCTATAGTAATGAGTGAGTGATTTTGTAATCTTTTCTAAATATAAAAAATATAGAAACATAAATGAAAGAGAATGATGAATTCAGCTTCTGTATAGCAGAAACTCCATAAATAAATCCAATAGACAAAAGTATGAGCTTTATACTAGTTACATTTTATAAGAATAACTGTGTCCCTTAGAGTAGTCTGTCTGTCTCTTAAAATAAAACCTGTGTCCCCTAAAAGACCAGTGCTTAGCATAGTACATACTGCATGAGATAATCCACAAGTAGTTGTTGAATGAATAGATAAAGAGAGAAATAACCTATGATGCTGATTCTCAGTTTGATTCCATTCATTACAGTTTTAAAAAATTATTTTCTTTTGGAAATTCTTGGAAAATCACTTTTGTTTTGACAATTGCTACTATTTCCATTTATATGCTTAAGTGCCAAAACATGCACCCTCATCTTTATCTTTTTTTCTATTCCAACCCCTTCATGACACCTTGTGAAGGTGTCCATAGGAGTTCTGAAAGGGATCCATAGGAGTTTGCTCTAACTTGACTGCCTTTAAGGCTGTGCAGAAGATTTTTTTTCTTGTTGAAGTCCCAGTTCTTCATTTTTGCTTTTGTTTCCCTAGCCTTTGGAGACATGTCTAGTAAGAAGTTGCTGTCACCAAGGTCCAAGAGGTTGCTGCCTGTGTTCTCCTCTAGGTTTTTGATAAATTCCTGTCCCACATTTAGGTCTTTTATCTATTTTGAGTGCACCCCAATGTTTATAGCAACAATGTTCACAATAGCCAAACTGTAGGAAGAGCTGATATGTCCACCAACAGATAAATGAATAAAGAAGGTGGGGTATATACACACACACATACATATAATGGAATATCACTCAGCCATCAGAAAGGATGAATACTTACCATTTACATCAACGTGGATGGAACTGGAGGATATTATGCTGAGCAAACTAAGTAAATCAGAGAAAGACAATTAATTATCACATGGCTTCACTCATATGTGGACTATAAGAAACAGTGCAGAGGACCATAGGGGAAGGGAGGGAAAATTGAACGGGAAGTCATCAGAGAGGGAAACAAACCATGAGAGACTCTTAAGTATAGGGACAAACTGAGGGTTGCTGGAGGGGTGGTGGGTGGGAGGATGGGGTAATGGAGTGATAGGTATTAAGGAGGGCACATGAAGGACACCTGGGTGGCTCAGTTGGTTAAGCGGCTGCCTTCGGCTCAGGTCATGATCCCAGCGTACTGGGATTGAGTCCCACATCAGGCTCCTTGCTCGGCAGGGAGCCTGCTTCTCCCTCTGCCTCTGCCTGCCACTCTATCTGCCTGTGCTCACTTGCTCGCTCTCCCTCTCTCTCTGACAAATAAATAAATTTTTAAAAAATTAAAAAAAAAAGGAGGGCACATGATGTGATGAGCTCTGAGTGTTGTATGCAACTGATTAATTGTTGAACACTACATCTGATGTATTATATGTTGACTAATTGAATTTAAATTAAAGAAAAAAGGGGGAAAGACTTAGTCTGTAATATAGGATTATTGGGAAAGGACAAATAACCCTAATGAGGGAGATTTGGATAAACTTTTTGGAGGAGATGGGTTTTTGGTGGACCCTTAAGAATGGATAGTTCTTCAACCAACAGAGATAAAAGGAAAATTGAGATTAAGCAGAGTAGAGTATGAAGAAAGCCCTGGAGACGGGAGAGAACAGAGCTTGCTAAGGAACAGTGAGTAGTATAGTTGTGGGAGATGAAACACTGGTCTAGGTGATCAGGTTGGGCTGCACCAGATTGAAGAACTTCCTTATAGATTTACAAACATGAACTCTGCATGCAAAGAGGAGCCACCAACTGACTGATCATATAGGTTTTGAAAGTCAAAGAAAGGAGTGTTTGTTCCTAATATTTTTTCAACTTCAATTCAGACTACAGTTTTGTTCTTGTGTTGCTGAGATACCTTGTTGAAACCCTGAATGAATAGGTTTAACTATGAAAAATTTTCTCTAAACACTTAGTTTACTTGACTTTTTATGAGTTAGATTGAGTGGGTTTCTCTTCCTTGCCAAAAAACAAGCAAACAATAAAAATGTTTTGATTAGGATATTTAGGATGGTTAATTTTATGTGCCAACTTGACTGGGCTGAGGGATATCCTTATTTCTGGATGGGTCTGTTGAAAGTGTTTTGGGAAGAGATTAGCATTTGAATGAGTACACTGGGCCAAGAAGACCTGCCCTCACCCAGTGAGGAGGCCACATAGATGGGCATCTTCCAACCCAAAGTGGGCCTAAATAGAACAAAAAAAAAATGAGGAAGGGTAAATTCTTTCTCTTCTTAGGCTGGGACATCCAGCTTCTCCTGTCCTGCAACACCATTGGAGCTCCAGGTTCTTTCTCAGGCCTTCAGATTAGAATGTGTGTGTGTGTGTGTGTGTGTGCGCGCTCACACGCGCTCGCACGCGTTTGTGTGTATGTGTGAATTCCTCTAATAAACCTCTCTCTCTGGACCTATATATCTTCCCAGGTATATAGATTGGATATGGATCTCTAGATGCCATATTGGCTCTGTTTCTCTGGAGAACTCTGATTAACACACATGCTAGGCAAATGCACATTTTTTTTTCTGTGACAACTCATATTATTCTCATTCCTTATTTCTAAAAGCATATTTATAAGCACACTGACTTGAGTCAGAATACTGGTGTTCAAATCCCACTTACCTCAATGTGCCTCAGTTACCTCATCTGTAGGATGGGATAATAATAACACTTACCTCCTACAATTTTGAAAATCAAAAAATTGTTGTATGTTAAAATATTGGAAAAAACATGCTTGATATATAGAAACTTTTGATAAGTGTTAGCTATTAAAATTTAAGGCTACCGAGAAACTCACATTTGCAGAAAAATGATCCTGAAAAAAATTGTAAAATAAGGGATTTTCTCTTTTCCTTTTAACATATAATGAACCAGATAATTATTATATTTTGCACCAATACATATTTTGGAAATAGACACTACCATTCCAGTGAGGGAAAGTGTTTCAAGGATAAAAAGCAAGAAAGTAGAGAGGTGTGAGCATGAAAGAAAGTAAGAGGGTTTGGGAGAGATTTTTTCCAAGGGAGAACCAAATATGTAATGTTTTGAAATGTAAAGATATTAGATTATATTTTTATTATGTAACCATACAATTTTTTATAGTGTTATGTTAGTCACCATAAAATACATCATTAGGTTTTGATGCAATGTTCCAAAATTCATTGTTTATGTACAACAACCATACTACCTTGAAACTAGAATAAACTGCTTTGGTTTCTCTTCTATTTGTGAAAGAATCATAACAATATCATTTATGAGATACCTTCAAGTGTGTTCAAAGTACATCATTCTGTGAAGATTCTAAGAATGGCTCTATGTTATGTGACATTTGGGAAAGGAGGAAGGAACCCTCAGGATCAACAAATGGGCCTTTTGAAAGTACCTCTTGGGACGCCTGGGTGGCTCAGTTGGTTGGACGACTGCCTTCGGCTCAGGTCATGATCCCGGAGACCCAGGATCGAGTCCCGCATCAGGCTCCCAGCTCCACGGTGAGTCTGCTTCTCCCTCTGACCTTCTCGCTCATGCTCTCTCACTGCCTCTCTCTCAAATAAATAAATAAAAATCTTTAAAAAAAAAAAAAGTACCTCTTGAACATTTGCATTTTATTTTTTTTTAAGATTTTATTTTTATTTATTTATTTGACAGAGAGAGAGATCACAAGTAGACAGAGAGGCAGGCAGAGAGAAGGGAGAAGCAGGCTCCCTGCCGAGCAGAGAGCCCGACGTGGGGCTTGATCCCAGGAGAGCCCGATAAGGAGGGCTCGATCCCAGGAGAACCCGATGTGGGGCTCGATCCCAGGACCCTGAGATCATGACCTGAGCTGAAGGTAGAGGCTTAACCCACTGAGCCACCCAGGTGCCCCGAACATTTGCATTTTAAAACTGTTTGAAGGTTTCTTTCTTTTTGGCATAATTTAATCCAAAAACCCAGATGTTATGGTCCTTCAATTATCAATGTTTCCTTCTCATTTAAAAAAAAAAAAAATTGGTCCAAGTGCCTTGCAAAATAAAAAAAAAAATTAAGTTGGTGTTCTGACTTAGTTTTTGCTGGGATTCTTCAGTTTTAGTTTTTTAATCCTTTCATATATTTGTTAAATTACCTTGGAAGCTCATTGTCCACCTCCCCATCAAAGCAAACACATTTTCTTCTACTTTTTATTATTGCAGTGATTTTTGACAGCCATAGATCATGGAGTTCTGAGATATCCTGGATTAATTATTAATGTTTGAATTTGATTTTAATGATCCTTTCATGTGGTAGAGATTAATTTTTCTGTGTTTAATGCTTATGTTTTCCTTAGTTGCTAAAGTGCTTTGTTAACCCTGCTTTTTTTATTATTTTAGTTTTGATTAAAAACTAGGTCACTGACAGGTGGCTAAGACAAAACTAAGGTGATACACAGAGAAGGAAGCAAAGATTGAGTTCATCTAATATATTCCTATTTGTGTGAATAGAAAACCACTTACTGTAACACTGATATTTATGGAGGAGTCAAGTAAACCAAGTGTTTAGCAAAACCTATAAAATGAGATCCCCAAACTCGTGGGTGAGTTGCACCAGAATGAAACCCATGTTTGGCTGCCCATTGTTCAAAAGCCAATACTCAGGAGATGAGTTTTTAATTGGAAAGGAATATGAGATATACTGAGGAGGTCTGCCACATAGAGATATACTGAAAAGGTGGACTCTTGTCCAAAAGCCAACTCCAAGTTTTCTGTCTGGCTCAGGGACTTTTAAAGGGGTTTAGGTCAGTTAATTAGTAAAGGGAGTACAGTGGTCTGCAACATTTCTTGATGATGTGCAGACTGGACGGTGCCAGCTACAGATGTTATCACAGTGCTCAGAGGTTGTGCAAGGGGTCCAGTTTCTTTTTTGTGATGTGCAGAGATGCTCTGCTCTTTTTAGGAAAAAAAATGCATGATCTATAGATGTACAAAGAAAGGTTAGTTAATCAATCAATCAGGCTAAGTGTGTTTGCTAAAATTTAAGGACTACTAGGTTGGCTGGAGGGGCAGAAGTGGCTTCAAGAAGATAATTGAAAGTAAATTAATTCTTTCTGCCTCTGATTTATTATGGAATAAGTCATAGTCATATAATTTTCATGGACAATTTTAGTTTATTTCAAATGGTACATGAATTTTGAGTTTGAATGGGATCATAGATGAAAGAGAATATGCTTGAGTTACTGTAACCTTTTTAAAGTAGTTTATGGCCTATGTTAAATATTTGGAGACAGAATTCCAAAGAGCAAGGGCAGAATCTGTTCCCTTTAAATGTGTCTCCTACAGGCTCTTTGGTATTACCAATCCTGCCCTAACTTTATACCAATATCAGTATGCATAGTGTCTGCCACACTGTACATTCTCAGTAAATGTAAAATAAAAGCTTTAATGATAAAATGAATACAGCTTGAAGATAGGTAGTTGAAAACCCTCTTTTTGAGCCTTTACACTTAACTGGTTCTGCTCTAAATGGCAAATCTGAATTAAAGATAATGAATTAATTCAGCAGTTTTGATGAGGGAGAGAAGCAGAAAAATGTTCACATTTAGTTCACAAGGCTGACCCATAGCCTACATAGATTCAATAAGGATCAAATATGTGCTGAACACTACATTCTTTTTTTTAATTAATTAATTTATCTTTATTTCTTTTCAGCGTAAAAGTATTCATTGTTTTTGCACCACACCCAGTGCTCCATGCAATGCGTGCCCTCCATTACCCACCACCTGGCCCCCCCAAACTCCCACCCCCCGCCCCTTCAAAACCCTCAGGTGGTTTTCCAGAGTCCATAGTCTCTCATGGTTCATCTCCCCCACAATTTCCCTCAACTCCCTTCTCCTCTCCATCTCCCCATGTCCTCCGTGTTATTTGTTACGCTCCGCAAATAAGTGAAACCATATGATAACTGACTCTCTCTGCTTGACTTATTTCACTCAGCATAATCTCTTCCAGTCCCGTCCATGTTGCTACAAAAGTCGGGTATTCATCCTTTCTGATGGAGGCATAATACTCCATAGTGTATATGGACCATATCTTCCTTATCCATTCGTCCATGGAAGGGCATCTTGGTTCTTTCCACAGTTTGGCGACCATGGCCATTGCTGCTATAAACATTGGGGTACAGATGGCCCTTCTTTTCACCACATCTGTATCTTTGGGGTAAATACCCAGTAGTGCAATTGCAGGATCATAGGGAAGCTCTATTTTTAATTTCTTGAGGAATCTCCAGACTGTTCTCCAAAGTGGCTGCACCAACTTGCATTCCCACCAACAGTGTAAGAGGGTTCCCCTTTCTCCACATCCTCTCCAACACATGTAGTTTCCTGTCTTGCTAATTTTGGCCATTCTAACTGGTGTGAGGTGGGTTACAAGGATGGTTCAACATTCGCAAATCAATCAATGTGATAGAACAAATTAATAAGAGAAGAGAGAAGAACCACATGGTCCTCTCAATTGATGAAGAAAAAGCATTTGACAAAATCCAGCATCCATTCCTGATTAAAACGCTTCAAAGTATAGGGATAGAGGGAACGTTTCTGAACTTCATAAAATCTATCTATGAAAGACCCACAGCAAACATCATCCTCAATGGGAAGAAGCTCACAGCCTTCCCGTTGAGATCAGGAACACGACAAGGATGCCCACTCTCACCACTCTTGTTCAACATAGTATTAGAAGTCCTAGCAACAGCAATCAGACAACAAAGAGAAATAAAAGGTATCCAAATTGGCA
>PISX010020285.1:0-18635 GCA_004024625.1 Mellivora capensis | reverse complement strand
ATGATACTTTATATGGAAACCCAAAAGACTCCACCCCCAAAATACTAGAACTCATACAGCAATTCAGTAATGTGGCAGGATACAAAGTCAGTGTACAGAAATCAGTGGATTTCTTATACACTAACAATGAAAATACAGAAAGGGAAATTAGAGAATCGATTCCATTTACTATAGCACCAAGAACCATAAGATACCTGGGAATAAACCTAACCAAAGAGGTAAAGGATCTGTACTCGAGGAACTACAGAACTACTCATGAAAGAAACTGAAGAAGAAACAAAAAGATGGAAGACCATTCCATGCTCTTGGATTGGAAGAATAAACATTGTTAAAATGTCTATACTGCCTAGAGCAATCTATACTTTTAATGCCATTCTGATCAAAATTCCACCAGTATTTTTCAAAGAGCTGGAGCAAATAATCCTAAAATTTGTATGGAATCAGAAGGGACTCCGAATTGCTAAGGAAATGTTGAAAAACAAAAATAAAACTGGCGGCATCACGTTACTTGATTTCAAGCTTTACTACAAAGCTGTGATCACCAAGACAGCATGGTACTGGCATCAAAACAGACACATAGACCAGTGGAACAGAGTAGAGAGCCCAGATATGGACCCTCAACTCTATGGTCAAATAATCTTCGACAAAGCAGGAAAAAATATACAGTGGAAAAAAGATAGTCTCTTCAATAAATGGTGCTGGGAAAATTGGACAGTTATATGTAGAAGAATGAAACTCGACCATTCTCTTACACCGTACACAAAGATAAACTCGAAATGGATAAAAGACCTCAATGTGAGACAGGAATCCATCAGAATCCTAGAGGAGAACATAGGCAGTAACCTCTTCGATATCAGCCACAGCAAATTCTTTCAAGATATGTCTCCAAAGGAAAGGAAATAAAAGCAAAAATGAATTTTTGGGATTTTGTCAAGATCAAAAGC
Organism: Mellivora capensis; assembly: GCA_004024625.1. Lineage (NCBI taxonomy): Eukaryota > Metazoa > Chordata > Mammalia > Carnivora > Mustelidae > Mellivora > Mellivora capensis. Next base: position 17,691 of record PISX010020285.1, on the reverse strand, counting down.
TTCTGCACAGCAAAGGAAACAGTCAACAAAACAAAGAGGCAACCCACGGAATGGGAGAAGATATTTGCAAATGACAGTGCAGACAAAAGGTTGATATCCAGGATCTATAAAGAACTTCTCAAACTCAACACATACAAAACAGATAATCATGTCAAAAATGGGCAGAAGACATGAACAGACACTTCTCCAATGAAGACATACAAATGGCTATCAGACACATGAAAAAATGTTCATCATCACTAGCCATCAGGGAGATTCAAATTAAAACCACATTGAGATACCACTTCACACCAGTTAGAATGAACACTACATTCTTAAAGGGTCTCACGAGTGCCTGTACATCTCACTGATAGTTAATATCAAGCTGAATGATGAGCACCAAAGATATCTTGTGAAAGTGGTTATATAAGTAGAAATTTGAAGAAAACATTTATGGTCTAATGTGCCCCACACATCCTCTCTGCCTTGAGTACTAAGCATATATACACCAGCTTCACACAGCACACGTGCAGCTCTTTCTGCCCATGGATCCTGTCCCCGTGCTATAAATGAACTTACTAACTTGCACTGTATGATGTCTCAGGAATTCTTTCTTGGCCATGGCACTCCATGATCTGGAATGTTTTGAAAACACTTCTCTTTGATGTTTTTCACTTTTATTTGTCACCTTGAATACCACACAGAACTGTGTATTTACTAAGCAAAACAATTAAAAGATAGAGAATAAAGCCAATGAGATATAGATAAGTTTCACTCTATGTGGGGAAAATACTGTTTTTTTCCCCCATTTTTTAAAGTGTTTATATGTAAAATTTTATACTCTGCTTTCTTTGAGAACTCATGGGTATGTCAATCATGTATTCCAGTGTGACATTGTGATTTTATAGTAATAAATATATACTTCATCCCCATTTCTGTCACAAAGCTGCTAAAACCTTTACATTTCATGGGATTAGAGAGATAAAGTTGGTTTCGTTATGTTAATATGATGACTTTGGACCCCTCCACCCAAGGAAGGGTGCTGGTTGCCAGGAGAACCTACCATACTACTAGATTTCAGTCCCATCTCTCCTAACCTACTGGGAGGGTAAAGGACCTGGGGACTGAGTTCAGTCACCAGTGGCCAGTGATTTCATCAGTCATGCCTATACATGAAGTGTCCGTAAAAACCCAAAAGGAGGGGGTTCAGAGATCTTCGAGGTTGAGGAATCAGAAGGTCTCCATATGCCCCTATGCTGGGTCTCAAACTCCACAAGGACAGACGCTTCTTTATTTGGGATCTTTCCCTATGTATTTCTTTATCTGGCTGTTGATTTATATCCTTTAATATCCTGTGTAATAAACCTGTAATCTACTGACTACACAGGTTTCCTGAGTCCTCCAAGTAGCTCTAACAAATTGATAAAACCCAAGAAGGATATTGTGGGACCTCTGATTTATAGCCAGTCAGTCAGAAGCACAGGTGGTAACATAGGCTTGAGATTGCCATCTGAAGCAGAGGTCAATCTTCTGGGACTGAGCCCTTTACCTGTGGAATATGTTGCTATTTTATCTGGGGTAGATAGTGTCAGAATATAGTTAAAATTGTAGGATACCCAGCAGGTATCTGGAGCACTGTTTGGATGTGGGAACTGTCACCTCCCCCACTTCCACTGAAACTGGTACTAGAATACTTTCACTGAGAAAAAAATACATTATTAGATGTGAGAACTAGGTGACCTAAACAAATAATATCAGCTCATAATTCCTCATAAATAAATATATTTAAAAATATATATTTATGTATTTATTTGAGAGAGAGAGCATACATGAGCCTGAGCAGGGGTAGGAGCAAAGGGAGGGCGGGGAGGGGAGAGAGGGAGAGAGAGAGAGAATCTTCAGCAGACTCCCCACTGAGGATGGAGCCCCAGGTGAAGCTCCATCTCATGACCCTGAGATTATGACCTGAGCTTAAATCTAGAGGGCAATGCTTAACCAATTGAGCCACCCAGGTGCCCCATAATTCATGTTTTTATAAAACTATTTGATGATTTTCATGTTAATTGCTGGGTCAGTAAATTCAAGAATTCCAATCTATTTGGAATATAACTTTTGAATTCCCATAAAAAGGAAAAAATACAGACCCGCACAGATTCTTATATAAATATCATATTTGATTACATAGCTACATTATAGTTTTATTTCAGTCTACATTTACTTTCTGAGTGGATTGAACCCTATTAGCTATGCCTTAATTTTCTGTAACACAATATTAATAATCCTTTTTTATAAAAATGACCCCAATACACCACAATATTGAAAAAGGGGGTTTGGGGATTATAGAGATACTTTCAGTTAGCACAGCTACATATAAAATCTACCATATTGCCTTCTAATTGATTGAATATAAAAGAATAGGTATCATATATATGGCAGCACTTGGTTAAGTATTTAACTTCCTCCTATTTTTCAGATGTTTTAAATAATCATTTGTTACATATACAGATATGGTCTCTTAAAATGTATCCTACATCAGGGCACCTGGCTGGCTCAGTTGGTAGAGCATGCAACTCTTGATCTCAGAGGTTACTTTTAAAAAATGTATTTAAATCAGTTTTATTGGGGGTATAATTTACAAACAATAAAATATACCCATTTTAAAGTACACTTTGAATGGTTTGAACATATATATAATCCACCACCACAATGAACATATAGAAAATTTCCATTTCCTTCAAAAATTCCCTTGGGCCCCTAACCTAATTCATGTCACAGCCCACTACTGGTTTAGACAACCATTGATAGACTTCATTTCTAGCACTATAAATTAGATTTGCCTTTTCCAAACTTGCATATAAATGGAATAAGATATACATTCTTTTAGGTTCTTTCCCTCAGCCCAATGATTTTGAGAATCATTCATATTGTATATATCAGTAAATGGTTCCTTCTCATTGCTGAGTAGTATTGCATTGTATGATTGTACTACTGTCTGTTTCCCCATTCATCTCTTGGTATATACTTGTATTATTTCTAGAGTTTGCTTGTTATAAACTAAGCTGCTCAGAGAACTTATGTACAATATCTTTGTGTGACTATATGTTTACATTGCCCTTGGGTAAATACTTAAAGTTGTAATTGGTGGGGCCCTGGGTGGCTCCATTGGTTAAGTGTCCAAGTCCTGGTTTTCACTCAGGTCATGATGTCAGGGTCATGAGATCGAGCCCCAAGTAGGGGCTTGAGATTCTTTTCTTCTCCCTCTCTCTCTCTCTCTCTCTGCTCTCCCTCTCTCTAAAATAAATAAATAAATCTTAAAAAAGAATAACGTTGGAATTGGTAAACTGGTATGTGTCTGCTTTACTTTTTGAAGACACTGCAAACTCTTCTCCAAAGAATTGTGACATTTTACAATGTCAACAGCAATTTACAAAAGTTCCAGTTGTGCCACATTCTCATCAACACTTGTTATTATTAATCTGCCAAACATTAGCCTTATTGTGGTTTCTAATGGGCATTTCCCTAATGAGTAATGATAATGTCATCTTTTCACATACCCGCTTATCATTTATATATCTTCATTTGTCAAATTTTTGTTCAAATCTTCTGCTCATTTTAAATTTGGTGCTTAATTTCTTATTGAATTTTATAAGTTGTTTATATATTCTGGATAGAAGTCCTTTGTCAGATATATATATATGGCAAATATTTTCTTCTACTCTGTGACTTTCTCTCTTTCTCAATGATTTCTTTGGAAGAGCAGAATTTTTAAATTATAGTCACATTAATCATTTTTTACTCTTTGATTGGAGCTTTATGTTGATGTGTTTCTGGAAACTTTGCCTTCCCTGAAGATTTTCTCCTATATTTTCCTCTAAAACCTTTGTAGTTTTAGATTTCATTTTCAGATCAGTGATATGTTTCAAGTTACTTTTGTCTTGGGTATGAGATAAAGTCTATGGTCTATTTTTTGCACATTGATAACCAATTTTTCTAGCACCCTTTGTTGTAAAATATATCCTTTCCTCCACTGAATTACCTTGCTACATGTGTAAAAATAGAAATTCAGTTGACCTTATGAGAATGTGTCTCTTCTGGACTCTCTAGTTTGTTTCATTGGTATCTGTATTAATACCATTATTGTCTTTATTACAGTGGTCTCAGTAAATTTTGAAACTTGATAGAAGTCCTGTGAATTGGATTTCCACATACATTTTAGAATCAATTTACCAATTTGTCTAAAATGTCTGATAAGATTTGATTGGGATTACATTGAATCTATAAATTAATAAAGATGATTTTCCATTTTAAAATAACAAATCTTTAAACTCATGAATATATTATTTTAGGTCTTCACATTCATACACACACACACACACACACACACACACACATATATATATATATATATATATATATATTTTTTTTTTTTTTATTTGACAGAGAGAGAGAGATCACAAGTAGCCAGAGAGGCAGGCAGAGAGAGAGGGGGAAGCAGGCTCCCTGCTGAGCAGAGACACCCCCCCCATGCAGGGCTCAATCCCAGAACCCTGGGATCATGGCCTGAGCCGAAGGAAGAGGCTTAACCCACTGAACCACCCAGGTGCCCCAAGATCTTCACATTCTCTTATCACTATTAGGTAGTTTTCAGTTTATAGATCTTATACCTATTTTATGAAATTCATCATACTTAATTATTTTCAGAAAAAAATTGAATTGAGAAAACTTTATTTTCTGATTTTTTGTTGATGGTGATGAGAAATAGAGCTGATTTTTTACATATTGCAGTATATTGTATACTACAATCTTTCTAAACCAATTTATTAGTTCTAATAGTGTTTTGTAGATTCCCTAGGATTTTCTACATACTTAGTCATATTTTTTGAGAATAAAGACAGCTTTACATTTCCCTTTCTAATTGGCATTTATTATTTATTTATTTATTTATGTTATTTTAGTCACCATACAGTACTTCATTAGTTTTTGATGTAGTGTTCAATTACTTATTATTTGCATATAACACCTAGTGCTCATTGCACTATGTGCCCTCCTTAATACCCATCACCAGGCTAAGCCATTCCCCCACCCCCTTCCCTCTGAAGCCCTCAGTTTGTTTTCTGAAGTACACAGTCTCTTATAGCTCATCTCCCCCTCTGATTTCCCCCCTTCATTTTTCCCTTCCTTCTTCTAATGTCCTTCAAACTATTCCTTATGTTCCACAAATGAGTGAAACCATACGATAATTTTCCTTCTCTGTGTGTTTCACTTAGGATCCAGTCTAATTGGCATTCATTTAAAGAAGCAGTTCCACTGTCTTGTAGCTTGAAAAATTACAAAAATTCTTTGATCATTCTTCTCTTTGTATATAATAGCTCTCTTTTTTTTAGCTTCTTTTAAGGTTTTTTTTTCTTTTTTATTTAAAATTTTAAAAATTTATCTATTAGAGAGAGAGCGAGCCAGCATGTGAGCCAGGGAGGCAGGGGGCAGAAGGAAAAAAATCTTCAAGCAGACTCCTTGATGTGTGAGGAGCTTGAATTGGAGCTCAATATCATGACGAATGAGATCATGACCTGAGCTGAAACCAAGAGTCAGACACTTAACAAACTGAACCCCACAGGCACTTCAAGATCTTTTTCTTTATATCTTTTTGTAATAATTTGTTTATGATGTATCTCATTTGGGTATTCTTTATGGGTATCCTTTTTGGGGTTTATTGAATATCTTGAATCTCTAGGTTTATAGTTTTCATCAAATTAACAAAAATTGAATTGGCCATGTATATTTCTTTGTTCAACAAGTCATTGTGTCTCTGTTCAATCTTTTTTTTTTCTCTTTTTGTGCTTCAGTTTTATGATGCTGTAACTTCAAGTTCACTTCTACAGTGTCTGATCTGCTTTTAAACTCATTCAAGTTTTCATCTCTAGAATTTTAATTTTGTTTGTTTTTATAACTGTGTTTCTTTCTCATTATTTTATGCTTTTCTTTAGATCCTTGAACATGCAGAACATATTTATAATGGCTTATTTTTAGAGTTCTTGTCTGCTAATTCTGTAATTTCTGAATCTAATTTTATTGATTAAATTTTCTCCTCACTTATGGGTCACATTTGCATGCTTCTTGGCATATTTTGGATTTTATATTGGACATTGGACATTATTAATATTACATTATTATCCAGATTTTCTTGTCTTTCCTTAGGTAGTATTGGGCTTTGCTCTGGCAAGCCCTTAAGTTACATGCCAATTAACTTGATCATTTCAATATTTGTGTTTAAATTTTGTTAAAATAGGCCTTTAGACTTTAATGTAAGATTAGCTTAGCTTCATTGCTAATGTTTGATCCTCTATGAGTCTCTACTGATTTCCTTGGGTGATCAAAAAAGACTCTCTACTCTGGTAGATTGTAGTTCAAATACATTCTTACATTACTTACATGAGTTCTGGGAGTTTTACAACTCCTCATTGGTTCTTCGTGAAGCCTCATGGAGTTTCACTCCAGGTCTGCAAAAGTTAGTACTCATCAAAGCCTCAATGGGACCCCATGCAGATTTATAGAATTCTTTTTCTGTGTTGTTCCCTTTTTTTCTGGAATAACTTCTGCAACTTCTAGTTGCCTCTGCCTCCTTTCTGAACTGAAATCTCTGCTTCATCAATCTAGTGAGACATCTGTGTTCTGCTTTTTTGCACTTTTTGCTAGGATGTGTTTCCAGACAAAAAATGAGATGATTTTAGAATTTACCTTGTTTATTTCTTTCCTTTCAGGGATCTCAATCCTATGCTGCCCTCTGATGCCTGAAGATAAGGGTTTTTTTTTCTTTCATATATTTTGTTCAATTCTATAATTTGTTTATAGACAGAGGTTAAGCATGAGGCCTATTTATCTGTTATAGCCATATGTCAATATCCTGCCTATTAGATTTTGCTGAATCCATGGAAAAACATTTGACATATTTTGGTGTATTTTCTTTCCTTTTAAATAGACTCCATGCTGGTTATTGTTCTATTATAAAGTAATTCTTTTATAAAAATCAAGATTATAGATAAGACTTGTTCTTTAGGAGGGGGTAATGGTTTATATTTCACTATTTCGAGTTATAATTGTATTTCAGTTTTGCATCACTAAATCACTGGAATTGGAATTTTGAGCATCCTAGATTCCTCAGTCACTCATTTACAGTCATTTTATTTACTTCTTTAGGTAGCCAATTTTGTTATTTAAAAAATTCTTGTTAGTTTAGTCTTCAGAAGGTGAAAGTGTTTTTCCCCTCAAGTTATTTTCTAAGCAAAGAAAGTGGTGACTTTGCAACTGCTTTCAAGTATAATTTGTCTAAATACCTTGACAGGAAACCTTCTTCAGCCATGGTAAAGTCTCCCTTATCTGTGAAAAGTGAAATATTTATGAGTGCTGCCCCAGAAACTATTTTTAATACTTAAGAAGTGGTAATCTTGCATCAGTGCCTTTGGTTTTAGATTTTTATTTTCAGCATTTCTGGAGGCAGAAAATTTTAAGTCAAGATTATCAGGAAGTTCTTCTTGGTACCCACCATTTTAGGATGTATTCATTTTCTCTGTTGTCTTATCTTCCAGGAAAGCATCTGGCAGTCATTGATGAGGACTTCGATAAGGTCCCTATTTTCTCTACCTGGCCATATTAAGCCTGGTTGGTCTCAGAAGATCAGGAAAAGGGCCATCTTAAATATAGAGGTGAATTTTGGAGAAAAAGAGCCTTATTACTAACTGAAATGCCCTGGTTGACTATGACAAACACTAGGTATTTGGTGTTAAGATAGGTTTCATTAGAGAAGCTTACTCTAACAGGACACTCAATACTTAGTGGTACCAGAAATGAAGATAATATTATTCTTGATCCACTTTTTGAAAATATTTGTTAAAAATTGTATCAACTTTAGTTAGTTTAAGTTCAACTCCTTAGTAGTACACGTGAATGGCTCAGTTGGTTAAGCATTTGCCTTCTGCTCAGGTCATGATCCCAATGTCCTGGGATCATAGGCCCACATCAGACTCCCTGCTCAGCTTGAGCCTACTTCTCCCTCTCCCTCTGCAACTCCCACTGCTTATGCTCGCTCTCTCTCCATCAAGTAAACAAATAAAATCTTATGTCCAACTCCTTGGATTTTCTCAAACTCCATTATATGTGTCTTAGATCCCTGTGGCTACGACTATAATAGTCTGAATTTATATTCACTATGATTTTGCATGTGGGTAGAATATTTTTGTTTGGTTTACAGTATTTGAGCTGATTACTTCCAACCATTTGTGAATTCTTTTCTTTTCTTTTAAAGATTTTATTTATTTATTTGACAGACAGAGATCACAAGTAAGCAAGAGAGGCAGACAGAGAGAGAGAGGAGGAAGCAGGCTCTCCGCAGAGCAGAGAGCCCGATGTGGGGCTCGACCCCAGGACCTGGGATCATGACCTGAGCTGAAAGCAGAGTCTTTAACCCACTGAGCCACCCAGGCGCCCCTGTGAATTCTTTTCTTGATAAGACCTTAGCTGTAGATTTTTTCAGGGAAACAGATGAAATGATTTACTGTGTTTTTCACCGGGAACATAGCTAAGAAGGTAGCTCCTATCATCATTTTAAGTAGAATTTAACCATTTTTTTCCAGTTGTGCTACCTTATCTTGCCCATTTTCAGTGTTATCTGTGACTGCTTATTGCACAGAGTTCCTTAATAGCTGCTTCACTATTTAAAAGAGCTGAGCATCCTCTGTAAATATGGAAATTACCAGTAACTTTTCTTTCTCTTTCTATCTTATTATTTTTTAAAAATTTTACCTGATTATTAGAAGAAATTCTCTAAATTATCTATGCAAAGAAGTGCCTATTCAATTCTATTCTTATTTTCATTTTAACTATATTTCACTAGGACAAATTATTTTGTTCTCTACTTCTAAAGAGATAGAAAATTTTCTTACAGTTGTTGGCATAAACTCATATAAACTAGATAAATCACTTGTAGTGACTTTATATTGTCTTATTACTTTTTCACTTCAAAAACTCCAGAATATTTGTCACATACTTACAGGTTAGTTAGAAATGGTTTCTGCAGAATGCCAATTGCTTTTTCCCTATAAGGTTTTGCTTGCTTAAATGTTCAAAAGGCCTATGCCTTAATTTCTATCCTATTGTGTTCCATGGCATGGAAATAAATCACCTTGCAGTTTTCAGCATCATATCCTGAGTTGCTTTGTTAAATGACATTTTGAAAATATCACAGAAGCTATTTACTAGTAAACATTAGTTCTACAATTTTATGCTTGAGTTGCTTCAATATTGGACAAACCTATAATCTTGGTATTTGTCTATATCAGATTTTATTTCTTAAATCCACTGTCATTTGTGTACTTACTACTATTAAATTTAGAATCTTCTACCTTTACCCCTATAATTATGGGTCAGGAATATTGTGGAACGGGTACTTGCATAAGATGAAAAGTAGGGCCTAGATACCTTTAACTTTTAAACTATAACATACAGTGAGAACTATATTTTACATCAAAACTCAGTACATAAACACATACATACACACACAACTGAAGCACGGTTTTATTTAACTAGCCCTTACTATAGGTAACACACTCAGATGTTCTCTCTTCTAAATGATTATTTTATTAAAAAATTTTGGTCTCATGTAAACTGATTCATGACCCACAAAATAGTTACTGCAAACAGCTTAAAAAATATTTGCCTAGACAACTTTTAAGGTTTTTTATAATTCCGAGATGCTATGAGTCTGTGGTAAAGGCCCCCCCATTTTTTAACATGGACCTTTTTTTGTGTGTGTGGTAAAACCCACATAACATAAAATTTGCCATTTTAACCATTAAAGCACACAATTCACAATGTGGTGAAACTTTCACCGCTGACAAGGTATCTCTGTTCAATTTTTTTCAAGTAATCTCTTTCTAAAAATAGCTCCTAATTTTCTTTCATGATTTAGCCTTCAAATCTTTCTCCAAACTTTTTCACTTAAATTTAACTGCCATTATCAGGGCTTGAAATGATTCCAAATAAGCTTGTAAGTACATCTTGGAAAGAGAACAGAGTAACATATAAGCCTCTGGATAAATGTGTGGCTAAACAAACAAGGAAAGCTGAAAATGTAAGACTGGACACAGTATGTCCATAGGGATTTCTGTGGACAGCACCACACTACTCTCTTAATGCAGCTGAGGAAGCATGAAGAAATGTGTCTGAGGAAAGGAATGCTTCCTTAATTATAATTCATTCCTCATAAATGAAAAAAATTAAGATGTCTTTTAGCATTTATGATGGATCTCTTCATAGAGAAAAACTGAATCCACTTTTCTTTATAATAGCTAGTTTTCAGTAACCATGTGTGATATTTGATTAAAAGCTTCCTAGGAACTGAAGACACCTCTTAGGGGCTTGTTGGTTGTCAAAACAAAGCCACATTCTCGTTTATTGATGGCAAATGTTGGTGCATTAGGCCATCTGATGAGGGGATAGAGATGCATTGTTTTATATAATCCTCAGTGGTATACCAAATTATGTCTTTGTTTTTTCCATTACTATGTGTAAATACTGTGTTAAATACTAGGCATGGTATGTAAAGTACCTGATGGTTTTGATTTTCTTTTTCTTTTTTTTTTTGGCATATATAGGCAAAAGAATTTATTTTTTTTCTTCCATCTGTAGACTGCTTACTCTGTTGTGTACTATAAGTTCAATATTTGGTTTCCATAGCTTTCTTTTTATTGAAGTGCCACAGTTCATTTTAATTTGGAAACTGATGGTGTGCTGTGTCTCAAAAGAAAAAAGAAAGGCTTGAATAAATGGGCAATGACTTTTATTCTAATAATTCTGAGAAAAACCTATATAAATTGCAACTTTTTTTTTTGCTTTTGCTTTGCATTATTGATAATGCATGGCAGCCGAGTCCAAACAATTATTATCAAGCCATTCCACTTCCATAATGTAACATGACTGTGTGTGCTTGAAAACAAAATAAAGAACTCTTTCCACACAACATGGGCATTGAAACTGCCCCTCGGTTTCTTCTGTTTGTGAAGTAGTCCTTAGTTTGTCTCCTCCCAATAGACTCAAATTTTGTGGCTTATGAGACTGACATAATGTCATAAATTTAATTTGCCTTCTGAAAATTACTTCTGCAGAGAATAGACTTGTTTTTGCTGCCTGCAGAAATCATTAGATGAATAATTCCTGTTTTGAAGGTTATGTTTGTTACAAGCTCTTCTGGGAGGTCTAGACCATTTTTCATAAGCCAAAAACAGGATCTTGAGAGCTCTTGTTAGTTGATGATGTTCCCTGCTTTAGTGATCTTCATCCATCCAGTAATTCTGAGCTGAGCTTATCCCACTGTGATTTTCATGAAACCCCCTATCAATTGACTATGCCAGAGCCTTCGGCCCATCTGGAAGGTTTTGCCAGACTGACTTCATTAAAATTTTTTTCTCTGATTATTAAAGCAATGAATATTTATTATGACTATTTTTAAAATATAGAAAAGTAGAAAAAAAAACTGGGGAAAAATCACTCATAATCCCTCTACCCAAAAGGAATAGTACTAAACTTTTGACCTAGTTCCTTCTCAGTTTCACTTTCTGCTGAATTAGTCTATTTATCCACCACTGCTGAAAACTTGGGGCATGATAAAGAAGAATCTTCAGAAACATTAAGGGAATATCTTCTTTTGTCAGAAGTCAAAGAACTTAAGCCATAAAGTATTTTCTTATCAAGCACATGGTATGTAATATTGAAATGATACTCCCATTTATTAACTCAAGAACATAAGAAAGAAATATTGCACAGAGTCATTTAGGGTGCATTAATGAGAATGAAATACCATGCACGGGGAGAAATGTTTGAAGATTACTCTGTTTCAGCATTCCTATTATACATTGCAGTGGAGGTCAAGAAAGAAGCATGAGGCAAGGTCTCCCAGCTACTCTTATCTATTACTATTCCCATTGCTGTATCTCCCATATATGTGGTATAGATCTGCAATTAACAGTGCTAATTATTTCCCTTGAGTTTCAGAATTGTATACCTAACTATACCAAAACAAATATATTATCTCTTCATTTCTACCTCCCCCAACAGAAACAAAACAAAACAAAACAAAACAAAAGGTCAAAACTCAAGCATCCATTCATTCTGTTCTCCTTATGTTAGTGAATAATCTCCTTATATAACCTCTCACCCAAGCCAGGAATCCAGAAATTACCCTAGAAACTCTTCTTCTTCATATCCCCAAGTACAAGTCATCTTCAACCTTGATACATATTCACTTCTAGTTGTTTCTTCACTTTATTTCTTTTACCATCACTATACCCTTATCTAAATATTCATTGGATATAAGTTTTGTATCCAGTAGCTAACACAATACCTGCCACATTAGTCATGCAGGAAATATTTATAGACATAATTATTCTTTTGAACATCATGATTGATAATATAAACACTGAGACCCACCCATCTCTTTTGATTTCATTTAATTGGCCCAAGGAATCATGATACTTGAATCTGAGAGTGCCATTCTGGAATGACAATGTCAAAGAACTTGTTGCAAATTGGAAGAAAGTAGTTCAACTGGTTAAAGGAAGAAACTGAAGGGATGGGGAGTTACATAGTTTCTGGCAGAAGTCATGTAATGATGTTTTTGAAAATTCTTCCTTTTCTCTCTTGAAAAAATACTCTCTTTTGCCTCTACCAGGGCACACCAGTGCTTACCTTGGGTCAGGTTACTATGCTTCTATGTACGAAGAGATATTTATAGAAACAAGGAAAGTTTGGTGCTTATAGAGTCTCTTCTCTGCTCAAAGACACTTGTCTCTTGGATGAGTACAAGTTATATCAGATACTTGTCTGTAATTGGTGCTATGCTCTGAAAAATAAACAACCAGTAAAGGAGATTGCCATCTTTGGGAAGCTATCCCTGCTTCACAATTGATGGTGAAAAGAGAGAAGGAATGGGGCACCTGGGTGTCTAAGTCATTAAGCATCTGCCTTAGGCCTAGTTCAAGATCCCAGGGTCCTAGGATCGAGCCCTGCATTGGGCTCCCTGCGTTGTGGGAAGCCTGCTTCTCCCTCTCCCACTCCCCCTGCTTGTGTTCCGTGTGTGTGTGTGTGTGTGTGTGTGTGTGTATGTGTGTGTGAAATAAATACAATAATTTATTTAAAAAAGAAAAGAGAGAAGGAAGGAAATGAACATTTATAATATGTCTAGTATGTGTTAGCCTTTTGCATATTCACTACCATATTTAATCTTCCCATTTGTCCTGTTGAAATTAGCACTATTGTATATATTTGTAGGTAAGGAAATTCAGTCTCAGAGATATTGAATAGCTTTTCCAGCTAGTGTTTGAGCACAGATCAATGACTTTTCTCACTATTCTATGGTGGCTCAGATAAAATAAAAATGATTAAATCAACAACAGTAAAATAATCACAGCAAGCAATACTGTAAGACATATCATCTATATAATGAGAAGTCACTATGCTGAATATTTTGGATATATTGTCTCACTTGATCTTTACACAACCTATGAGCTGGGTACCATTATAAATTTTACAGATGCACAGATTGAAGCTAAAAGTGGTTCCGTAAGTTCACCCAACTATCAGTAGCAAAACTGGGATTCAGTTCTGTACAATTTAAGAGCCCTCATGCTTAAACACAATGATATTCTACTTCCTAGTAGTACATTAAACTCATGGCTAAATAAATGAAATAAACTGAGTTGTCTGGCATGGTGCTTTGTCAATGATGGTCAAACAACAACATTTTTATTATTTTATATTATATTGATTTTTTTCATCATGATAAGTGTACTCTTTAATCCCCGTCCCCTATTTCCCCCATTCCCTCACAGACCTCCCCTCTCATAACCATAAATTTGTTTTCTATAGTTAAGAGCCTGTTTCTTTTGTTTCTCTCTCTCTCTCTTTTTCCTTTGCTCATTTGTTTGTTTCTTATATTCCACATATGAGTGAGATCATATGGTATTTATCTTTCTCTGACTGATATATTTTGCTTACCATTATACTCTCTAGCGCTATCCATGTTGTTGAAAATTGCAAGTTTCATTATTTTTTAAATAGCTAAAACTTCTTTATCCATTTATCTATTGATGGACACTTGGCCTGCTTCCATAGTAAGCTATTTGTAAATAATCCTGCTATAAAAATAGGAGAGTATGTATCCATTTGAACTAGTGTTTTTGTTTTTGTTTTTGTTTGGTAAATACCCAATAGTGTAATCCCTGGATCTACAGGGTAGTTCTATTTTTAGCTTTATGAGGAAGCTCTTTACTGCTTTCCACAGTGGCTGCACCAGCTTGTATTCCCACCAATAGTGCAAAAGGATTCTTTTTCTTCACATCCAAGCCAACACTTGTCATTTCTTGTGTTTTTTTTTTTATTTTAATTATTCTGATAGGTGTGAGGTAATATCTCATTGTGACTTTGATTTGCATTTCTCTGATGTTGAGTGATGTTGAGCATTTTTTCATGTGTCTGTTGTCTGTCTGGATGTCTTCGTTGGGATAATGCCTGTTCATGTCTTCTGCCCATATTTTAATTGGATTAATTGTTTTTTTGGGTATCGGATTGTATCGGTTCTTTAATATTTTTGATACTAACCCTTTATCAGATATCTCATTTACAAATATCTTCTCCCTTTCAGTAAATTGCCTTTTAGTTTTGTTGACCAGTTCCTTTGATGTACAGAAGCTTTTTATTTTAATGTAGTCCCAATAGTTTATTTTTGTTTTTATTTCCCTTGCCTCAGGAGACATATTTAGACAGAAGTTGCCATGGCTGATGTCAGAGAGATTACTGGCTATGCTCTATTCAAGTATTTTTATAGTTTCAAGTCACATTTGGGTCTTTAATCCATTTTGAGTTTATTCATTCCAGAAAAATTCTGGAAAAAGTACAAATACATGGAGTTTAAATAACATACTACTATAAAATGAATGAGTTCACCAAGAACACACAGAAGAATCCAAAATTTACATGAAAACAAATGAAAATGAAAACACAATGGTCCAAAATCTTTGTGACAGCAAATTTCAAAGGGGAAAATTTATAGCCAGTCAGGCCTACCTCAAGAAGGAAGAAAAATCTCAAATAAACAACCTAAAATTACATCTAAAGAAGCTAGAGAAAAAAGAACAAACAAAAACAAAACAGCAAAAGGAAGGAAATAATAAAGATTAGAGCAGAAATAAATGCCCTAGAGCCTAAAAAACAAATAAATTAATGAATGAACAAAATAGAACAGATCAATGAAACCAGGAACTGTTTCTTTGAAAATGTCAACAAAATTAATCAACCTCTGGCAAGATTAATTTAAAAAGGAGAAAGGACCCAAATAAATAAAATTACTAATGAAAGAGGAGAAATAACAAGCAATACCACTGAAATACAAACAATTTTAACTGAATATTATGAAAACCTATATGCCAACAAATTGGATGTCTTGGAAGAAATGGATAAATTCCTAGAAACATATAATTTACCAAAAATAAAGCAGAAAGAAATAGAAGATTTCTTTCTGATTGATTACCAGCAGACTGACCAGACTGATTACCAGCAATGAAATTGAATCAATAGTCAAAAGATCCCAACAAACAAAAGCCCAGGACCAGGAGACTTCATAGGTGAATTCTATGAAATATTTAAAGAAGAGATAATACCCATTCTTCTTAAACCATTACAGAAAATATAAGAGGAAGGAAAACTTCCAAATTCATTCAATGAGGCCAGAATCACCCAGATATAAAACCAGATAAAAAACCACAAAAAAGAAGGATGACAGGCCAATATCTCCCATGAATATAGATGCAAAAATCCTCAAAGAAATACTGGCAATTAGAATCCAACAATATATTTAAAAAAATCATACACCACAATCAAATGAGATTTATT
This sequence comes from Mellivora capensis, assembly GCA_004024625.1. Classification (NCBI taxonomy): domain Eukaryota; kingdom Metazoa; phylum Chordata; class Mammalia; order Carnivora; family Mustelidae; genus Mellivora; species Mellivora capensis. The sequence goes on along the minus strand of PISX010020285.1, from coordinate 1,776 downwards.
CCTGGGATGCAAGAGTGGTCCAATATTTGCAAAACAATCAAAGTGATATGTCATATCAATAAGAAAGATGATAAAAGCCATATGAGCATTTCAATAGATTCAGAAAAAGCATTTGACAAAGTACAACATCAATTTATGATTAAAAAAGAAAAACTCTGTAAAACTCTAGAGAGAATATATTTCAACGTAATAAAGGCCTTATATGAAAAATGCACAGCCAATATCATACTCAATAGTGAAAAACTGAGAACTTTTCCCCAAGGCCATGAATAATACAAGGATGTCCACCCTCACCACTTTTATTCAATATAGTGCTAGAAGTCCTAGCCACAGCAATTAGATGACATAAAGAAATAAAAGGCATCCAAATTGGTAAGGAAAAAAATAAACTGTCACTATATGCAGATGACATGATCTTATATAGAGAAAAACCCTAAAGTCTCCACCAAAAAACTAGAACTGATAAGTGAATTCAATAAAGTCACAGGATATAAAATTAATGTGCATAAATCTGTTACATTCCTATACCCAATAATGAAGCAGCAGAAAGTGAAGTTAAGAAAACAATCCTTTTTACAATTGCAACAAAATCAATAAAATATCTATAAATAAGTCTAACCAAGAGGTAAAAGACCAGTACTCTGAAAACTATAAAATATTTATGAAAGAAATTAAAGACAATGGAAAGAAATGGAAAGACATTCCATGCTTATGGGTTGGAAGCACAGGTGTTGTTAAAATGTCTAGACTATCCAAAGCAATCTACACATTTAATGCAATCTCTATTAAAAATACAGCAGCATTTTTCACAGAACTATAACAAATGGTCTTTAAATTTGTATGGAGCCACAAAAGACCTTGAAAAGCCAAAACAATCTTGAAAAAGAAAAATAAAACTAGATAACACAATTCCAGATTTCAAGCTATATTACAAAGTGGTAATAATTAAAACATTATTGTACTGGCATAAAAATAGACCCATAGATCAATGGACTAGAACAGAAAACCAGAAATAAACCCCCAATCATGTGGTCAACTAATCTTCGACAAAGGAAGAAAAAAACTGTCTCTTCAATAAATGGTATTGAGAAAACTGGACAACCACATGCAAAAGAATGAAATTGGACCACTTTCTTAAACCATACACAAATTCAACTTGTTACTTGTGTAAAAATAATACCTATTTTAAGACTAAGCAACTAAATTAAACAAATGCATAATTGAAGCCAATATACATATATACATATATATATATATATATATATATATATACACACATACATATGTATATACACACACATATATAACATCAAGTGAATAGAATTTATAAAATTTAATACTCTGAATTAACTGACTAATTTCCTTGGCTTTTATAAATTATCAAAAGAAATTCAACTGAGAGATTAGGAGCCTGGGAAGATGGTAGAATAGAAGCATTCTCAGCTTACCTTGTTTCATGGATGCACCTAAATAATAGCTACACTGGTGTAACTGTCCCAGAAAATAATCTAAAGACTATCAGAAAAGACTCTTCACAGTTAATTATAGAGAGGAGGTCACATAAAAAATGAGAGGAAGGCTGATATCAAAGAGGTTACTGCCTATGTTCTCCTCTAGGATTCTGATGGATTCCTGTCTCACATTGAGGTCCTTTATCCATTTCGAGTTTATCTTTGTGTACGGTGTAAGAGAATGGTCGAGTTTCATTCTTCTACATATGGCTGTCCAATTTTCCCAGCACCATTTATTGAAGAGACTGTCTTTTTTCCACTGTAT
>PISX010020284.1:0-28254 GCA_004024625.1 Mellivora capensis | reverse complement strand
GAGGACTCAACTGATACCAAACGTCTGAGATTATTCCCTGCATATTCTCAGATCACAATGCTTTGAAACTGGATCTCAACCACAAGGAAAAGTTTGGAAGGAACTCAAACACCTGGAAGCTAAAGACCACCTTGCTTAAGAATGCTTGGGTCAACCAGGAGATCAAAGAAGAACTTAAACAATTAATGGAAACCAATGAGAATGAAGACACTTCAGTCCAAAACCTAAGGGATACAGCAAAGGCAGTCCTAAGGGGGAAATACATAGCCTTCCAAGCCTCCCTCAAAAAAATTGAAAAATCCAGAAAACACCAGCTGTTTCTACACCTTAAAGAACTGGAGACTCAACAACAAATTAAACCAACTCCACACACAAGAAGGGAAATAATCAAGATTAGAGCAGAGATCAATGAAGTAGAAACTAGAAATACAGTAGAATGTATCAATGAAACTAGAAGCTGGTTTTTAGAAAGAATCAATAAGATCGATAAACCATTGGCCACACTAATCCAAAAGAAAAGACAGAAAGCTCAAATTAATAAAATTATGAATGAAAAGGGAGAGATCACAACTAACACCAAGGAAGTAGAAACAATCATCAGAAGCTATTATCAACAGTTATATGCCAATAAGTTAAGCAACCTAGATGAAATGGATGCATTCCTGGAAAAATATAAACTCCCAAAACTGAACCAGGAAGAAACTGACAACCTGAATAGACCAATATCTAGTAACGAGATTGAAGTAGTGATCAAAAACCTCCCAAAAAACAAGAGCCCAGGAACTGACAGATTCCCTGGAGAATTCTACCAAACTTTAAAAGAAGAAATAATACCTATTCTCCTGAAGCTGTTTCAAAAAATTGAAGCAGAAGGAAAACTTCTAGACTCTTTTTATGAAGCCAGCATTACCCTGATCCCCAAACCAGGCAAAGACCCCACCTAAAAGGAGAATTTCAGACCAATAATACTGAAGAATATGGATGCCAAGATTCTCAACAAGATCCTAGCAAACAGGATCCAACAGCACATTAAAAAGATTATCCACCATGACCAGGTGGGATTCATCCCTGGGTTACAAGGATGGTTTAACATTCGCAAATCAATCAGTGTGATAGAACAAATCAATAAGAGAAGAGAGAAGAACCACATGGTCCTCTCAATTGATGCAGAAAAAGCATTTGACAAAATCCAGCATCCTTTCCTGATTAAAATGCTTCAAAGTATAGGGATAAAGGGAACATTCCTGAACTTCATAAAATCTGTCTATGAAAGACCCACAGCAAACATCATCCTCAATCAGAAGAAGCTCACAGCCTTCCCGTTGAGATCAGGAACACGACAAGGATGCCCACTCTCACTACTCTTGTTCTACATCGTATTAGAAGTCCTAACAACAGCAATCAAACAACAAAGAGAAATAAAAGGTATCCAAATTGTCAAGGAAGAAGTCAAACTCTCTCTCTCTTTGCAGATGACATGATACTTTATTTGGAAAACCCAAAAGACTCCACCCCCAAACTACTAAAACTCATATAGCAATTCAGTAACGTGGCAGGATACAAAGTCAATGTACAGAAATCAGTGGCTTTCTTATACACTAACAATGAAAATACAGAAAGGGAAATTAGAGAATTGATTCCATTTACTATAGCACCAAGAACCTTAAGATACCTGGGAATAAACCTAAACAAAGAGGTAAAGGATCTGTACTCGAGGAACTACAGAACACTCATGAGAGAAATTGAAGAAGACACAAAAAGATGGAAGACCATTCCATGCTCTTGGATCGGAAGAATAAACATTGTTAAAATGTCTATACTACCTAGAGCAATCTATACTTTTAAAGCCATTCTGATCAAAATTCCACTGGTATTTTTCAAAGAGCTGTAGCAAATAATCCTAAAATTTGTATGAAATCAGAAGAGACTCTGAATTGCTATGGAAATGTTGAAAAACAAAAATAAAACTGGTGGCATCACGTTACCTGATTTCAAGCTTTACTACAAAGCTGTGATCACCAAGACAGCATGGTACTGGCATAAAAACAGACACATAGGCCAGTGGAATAGAGTAGAGAGCCCACATATGGACCCTCAACTCTATGGTCAAATAATCTTCGACAAAGCAGTAAAAAATATACAGTGGAAAAAAGTCTCTTCAATAAGTGGTGCTGGGAAATTTGGACAGCTATATGTAGAAGAATGAAATTCGACCATTCTCTTACCCCATACACAAAGATAAACTCGAAATGGATAAAGGACCTCAATGTGAGACAGGAATCCATCAGAATCCTAGAGGAGAACATAGGCAGTAACCTCTTCGATATCAGCCACAGCAACTTCTTTCAAGATATGTCTCCAAAGGCAAAGGAAACAAAAGTGAAAATGAACTTTTGGGACTTCACCAAGATCAAAAGCTTCTGCAGAGCAAAGGAAACAGTCAATAAAACAAAGTGGCAACCCACGGAAAGGGAGAAGATATTTGCAAATGACAGTACAGACAAAAGGTTGATACCCAGGATCTATAAAGAACTTCTCAAACTCAACACATAAAAAACAGATAACCATGTCAAAAAATGGGCAGAAGACATCAACAGACCCTTCTCCAATGAAGACATACAAATGGCTATCAGACACATGAAAAAATGTTCATCTTCACTAGCCAGGGAGATTCAAATTAAAACCACATTGAGATACCACCTTACACCAGTTAGAATGGCCAAAATTAGCAAGACAGGAAACAACATGTGTTGGAGAGGATGTGGAGAAAAGGGAACCCTCTTACACTGTTGGTGGGAATGCAAGTTGGTGCAACCACTCTGGAGAACAGTGTGGAGATTCCTCAATAAATTAAAAATAGAGCTTCCCTATGACCCTGCAATTGCGCTACTGGGTATTTGCCCCAAAGATACAGATGTGGTGAAAAGAAAGGCTATCTGTACCCCAATGTTTATAGCAGCAATGGCCATGGTCGCCAAACTGTGGAAAGAACCAAGATGCCCTTCAACGGACGAATGGATAAGGAAGATGTGGTCCATATACACTATGGAGTATTACGCCTCCATCAGAAAGGATGAATACCCAACTTTTGTAGCAACATGGATGGGACTGGAAGAGATTATGCTGAGTGAAATAAGTCAGCAGAGAGAGTCAATTATCATATGGTTTCACTTATTTGTGGAGCATAACAAATAACACGGAGGACATGGGGAGATGGAGAGGAGAAGGGAGCGGAGGGAAATTAGAGGAGGAGATGGACCATGAGAGACACTGCAGTCTGAAAAACAACCTGAGGGTTTTGAAGGGATGGGGGTGGGAGGTTGGGGGAGCCAGGCGGTGGGTATTATGGAGGGCACGCATTGCGTGGAGCACTGGGTGTGGTGCAAAAACAATGAATTCTGTTACGCTGAAAAGAAATAAAAAAAAAAAAAGATAAAGCCTGTAAAAAATGGCTGACCCTGTAACCTATAAATTTTCATGTTAAGGTTCCAGGAGAAAACTCATTCTGTGAGCATTCTGCTATTCATCTGGATATGGCCATTTTCTTCAACTCTTAATAAAACTGTGAACTCAAAGGATGGGATTTTATTAATTTTAATTTTTTCTCCTTTTAATTCTTTTTATAGCATGCTATGAGTATATTATGGCTTGTATGAACTAGAATCTAAGATGTTATCTGATTTAATATGGAATTGTATGATAGATGTTAATTTTTTTTGAGATTTTAATTATTTGACAAAGATCACAAGTAGGCAGAGAGGCAGGCAATGAGGGTGAGGGAAGCAGGCTCCCCACCGAGCAGAGAGCCCAATGTGGGTCTCAATCCCAGTACCCTGAAATCACGACCTGAACTGAAGGCAAAGGCTTTAACCCCCTGAGCCACCCAGGTGCCCCTTGATGTTAATTTTTATATGGTAATTTTTCATGATATTCTAGGAAGGACACCATGATTTTCAGGGAGTTTGCTACTTGATCTAATTTGATAACAGAACACTGAGGTATAATTCTTTACATTTTGGAATGAATGAAGGATCTGGTGATTTTTTTTTTTTTAAAGATTTTATTTATTTGTCAGAGAGAGAGAGGGAGAGAGAGCAAGCGAGCACAGGCAGACAGAGTGGCAGGCAGAGGCAGAGGGAGAAGCAGGCTCCCCGCTGAGCAAGGAGCCCGATGTGGGACTCGATCCCAGGACTCTGGGGTCATGACCTGAGCCGAAGGCAGCTGCTTAACCAACTGAGCCACCCAGGCGTCCCTGGATCTGGTGATTTTGATGGGATGCAGAATAGCTTTATTCTGGGTGAGGACTGAGAACAGAAAACCCTAACTCAACCCTTGTCTAGTTTAAGAATATATTTCTCTGACAGCACTCTTTAGGTGACATGACTTAAGTGAAGAGTAATTCTCTTAGGAGTATCCCTAAGGCTCGAGAGATACTTAAGTGTATTCCAAGCTCCAAATTTCCTGGACAATAGTGACTGAACCTGCCAGGTCATGGATGTAATATTTATTTCTTGCTTTTAGAGGATATAGCTAGTTGTAATGACACAAGAATGGAACTTAGCCAACAAGTTTTCCTTTCATTCCTTCTCATCTTCACTTAAGTAGTTCAAGATCATAGCCAAGGAATGGAAGCCATTGTCGGCAAGAAAGGAGGCTTTAAGCCTGGGCGTGGATCTTGAGTAAGTCTGAGTGGAAAGGGACACATTTAATTTAATTCACATGTTTAATCTGGCAAATTGGAAGGAGGGCAGGAAACATTTAGGCCATCAGCTAATTAACTGTGATTGTCTCAGGCCCTTCCCCTAGCTCAAGGAGGCCAGATGTTGCTAGGGGATGTCATGTGAAAATGGAGTAACTAGAACCCTGCAAGTCATGAATCTTAGTAGTAGGTGGTGTCTGAGAATCGTGTAAAACTGTGCTCTGTAGAATTTGTCACTTATCACCACAAGGATGAAAGAGAACAAGTATAAAGAAGTGCTTCAGATCTGTGTGATTCTTCCCATTCTAGTTGGATCTAATCTTTGTAATCTCTTGAAAATCAGTTTTCTTGCTATCTTACCTCTCATGCACCAGAATTGCGCTGTTAACCGGTCAGATGTGGTTATTGAGCACTGAGCATGTGTCCAGTCCAAACAGAGATGTGAGGATTATATAAATATCAGATTTGGAAGACTAAGTACCAAGAAAAGGGTATAAAGTATCTCATCAATAGTTTTTCTTTAATGCTAATTACATAGAAAAATGAAAATAATTTAGATATATTAGGTGAAATAAAGTATTACAAAAGTTAACTTCATGTGTATACATATGTACATATTATTACATTAAAATTTTTTTTTTTTTACTTTTTAGTAGCCATGAGAACACTTAAAATTATTATGTGACTTCCATTATATTTCTATTGGACAGTGTCATGCTAGGAAATATTTGTGACATACTTATTTTGTGGTATCTTGAGATCAGTAGTGAGATCCAGAGCTGGACGGACTCCTAGGCTGGAATTCTGGTTCTCCACTTTATATGTGTAGAAACAGGCTCTATTCCTATCCAAGCTGCAATGACGTAGATGGTAAAATGGAGAGAGTGAGCGTTGCAGCTGCATTGGGTGTTTATGAGATTGCCTGAGATACGCCTGGTTCAAGGGAATCTTCTTTACTTTCTGCTGGTGCTTCTGCTCTGTTGCTCTACCCCAGAGGAGTTAATCCTTCCTCTTGCTGAGATCACAGATTCTGTGGAAAGGGGGCATGGCATAAGCTTTCCCAAATCTTTCCCTTCTGCAGTCCAGGCAATCTTTCCCACCATTTACTCTTTTACACTGCATTTGCTTGCACACCTGTTTGCAACTTGAACATTTGAGGATAAGAATTACAAAATTTCCTTGTTTTACCCACAGTTCTATATAAAAGAAAACACATGCTAAATAATTGTTTAAATCACCAAAAAAAGGGAGAAAATGGCTTAAAATTCTAGAAAGCACAGGTGATTATACTGAGTTTAAGGGATATCTTTATAAATATACAGTGGCCTATAACATATATAATTTCTTTTGTTTCTCAAGGCAACCTATAGGGTTATCAGACTGATTATGGAGTACCACTTTAAACTGATATACAACAAGAATTCTCTCCCAGAGAGAAAGCCATACTTTTTTTTTTTTAAATGAAGAGAATGTGTATTGTCTGAAAATCTTTGTTAAACATCACCTGTTGTTCCCAAATTATGCTTGCCTGCATGTTTTTCTGTTTCTTTTAAAGGTAAAAACATGCTCTTTCATGTCTCAATGAGCTAAGATAGTGGTGATAGAATGTCACCCTTCAACCTTCTTTGGGGAGGAAAGGTGTTGTGATTAGGTGGCCTGACAGACCTTAATCCTCACTCTGAGGAAACAGGGGGAATGCACACCATCCTCTGCAGTGCTTATAGAGGCTTAGCTATAGGTACTGGGTGCTGCCTCTTTGAGCTGCTCCCAAAGGTCAAATAAACTGCTTGCAGTCTGGAGTCCAGGCCCATCTGGATAACATGAAGACCACAACTTCAGATGACAGAGACAGAGACTGTCCTGTGGCTTGGGACTGCATTCCCTAGGGAATGAAAAAACAGTAATACCCCCTTGGTCTGTCTCTGTTATAAAACCCCTCTCTTTAAGATTAAATTAATCTGGATGAGTGCTGATCTAAACTCGTGTGGCCTCCCTGATTTGGCAGCTTTTTTTTTTTTTTCTTAATTTTTATTTTTTATGAACAAATTTTTATCCCCAGGGGTACATGTCTGTGAATCGCCAGGTTTACACACTTCACAGCACTAACCATAGCACATACCCTCCCCAATGTCCATTACCCCACCCCCCTTTCCCGACACAAGATGGGATTGGGAGGGAGACAAACCATAAGTGACTCTTAATCTCACAAAACAAACTGAGGGTTGATTTGGCAGCTTTTAAAACTGGCTAACCTAACATTTAAAAATGTTCATCCCAAAAGAGGTAAAGGATCTATATTTTAAGAACTACAGAACACTCCTGAAAGAAATTGAAGAAGACACAAGATGGAAAAACATTTCATGCTCATGGATTGGAGGAATAAACATTTTTAAAATATCTATGCTGCCTAGAGCAATCTATACTTTCAGTGCCATCCCAATCAAAATTCCACTGACATTTTTTAAAGTGCTGGGTCAAACAATCCAAAAATTTTTATGGAACCAGAAAATACCCCTAATCACCAAGGAAATGTTGAAAAAGAAAAACAAAGCTGGGGACATCACATTACCTGATTTTAAGCTTTATTACAAAGCTGTGATCACCAAGACAGCATGGTACTGGCACAAAAACAGACACACAGACCAGTGGAACAGAGTAGAGAGCCCACATATGGACCACATAATCTTTGACAAAGCAGGAAAAAATAACCAGTGGAAAAAAGACAGCCTCTTCAATAAATGGTGATGGGAAAATTGGATAGCTATTGTACAGAAGAATGAATCTCAACCATTCTCTTACACCATACACTAAGATAAGCTCAAAATGGATGAAAGACCTCAATGTGAGACAGGAATCTATCAAAATCCTAGAGGACACCATAGGCAGTAACCTGTTTGACATTGGCCACAGCATCTTCTTTCAAAGGCAAGGGAAACAAAAGTGAAAATGAACTTTTGGGACTTCATCAAGATCAAAAGCTTCTGCACAGCAAAGGAAACAGTCAACAAAACAAAGAGACAACCCACAGAATGGGAGAGGATATTCGCAAATGACCCTATAGACAAAGGGTTGATATCCAAGATCTATAAAAAACTTCTCAAACTCAACACCCAAAAAGCAGATAAGCCAAAAAATGGGCAGAAGACACGAACAGAGACTTTCCAAAGAAGACATACCAATGGCTAACAGACAAATGAAAAAATGTTCATCATTACTAGCATCGGGGGAATTCAAATCAAAACCACATTGAGATACTACCTTACACACGTTGGGATGGGAAAAATTAGCAAGGAAGGAAACAACAAATGTTGTAGAGGATGTGGAGAAAAGGGAACCCTATTACACTATTGGTGGGAATGCAAGTTGGTGCAGCCACTTTGGAAAACAGTTTGGAGCATCCTAAAAAAAGTATAAGTAGAGCTACCCTATGACCTGGCAATTGCACTACTGGGTATTTACCCCAAATAAAAGATGTAATGAAAAGAAGGGCCATGTGTACCCCAATGTTCATAGCAGCAATGTTCACAATCGCCAAACTGTAGAAAGAGCTGAGATGCCTTCAGCAGATGAATGGATTAAGAAGTTGTGGTTCATATATATAATGGAATATTACTGAGCCATCAGAAAGGATGAATACCCAACTTTTGCATCAACATAAATGGAAGTGGAGGAGATTATGCTGAGTGAAATAAGTCAAGCAGAGAAAGTAAGTTATCATAAGGTTTCACATAGTTGTGGAAAATAAGGAACAACATGGAGGACATTAGGAAAAGGAAAGGAAAAGTGAAAGGGGGATGTCAGAGGAGGAGACGAACCATGAGAGACTGTGGGCTCCGAGAAACAAACTGAGGGTTTTAGATGGGAGGGGTGTGGAAAAATGGGTGAGCCTGGTGGTGGGGATTAAGGAGGGCACGTATTGCATGGAGCACTGGGTGTTACATGTAAACAATGAATCTTGGAACACTACATCAAAAACAAATGATGTATTGTATGGTGACTAACATAACACAACAAAAATGTAAAAAAAAGTTATTCATCCAGTATTATGGGGTACAAGAGAACTATGTTTCAATAATTTTATCTAGATGTAACTTACATGTATCCTACTGGAGTAAGGTATTTGGTGGAGCATCAGAATGGTCCCAGTCCTAACTCAGAGAGACCTCACCATAAGGCATATTCAGAAAATGTATACATAAACCATAAATATTAATTAAGAGATTTCATTTATTTTTGGTGTCTGTACTAGTAGGAGTTCTTCTTTCTGGATAACGGAGCTCATAAAAATATTACAATCCTCCTGGCAAAATGCAGAGACCAAATGATTTGACACAAACCTCAGGAAGCCTTACTGCACAAAGGAACAGGTGACCAGAGAAGACCACTTGCTTCTGTAAATTTCCTTAGACAAATTTGTAAAGCAAGTAATAGTTGACTCAACAACCATAGGCTTTGGTCTTGTTTCAATTTTTTCTCCAGAACTGGCCTTTTGCCTATGGTTCTCTTTGGACCTATATTTTTTTGTGTCCCCATTTTCTTCTTGGGTGGGGGGAAGAACACCCATTTGTTCTTCAAATAAAAACTGATCTTGTGAGAATGAAACTAATAAATCTTTAGTGACCTTAAGAGGCTTTCTGGCTCCCACCATATCAATTTTAAATTCCTTTGTCAAGCTTCCAGTACCCCCTACTATTGTCAAACACATCCTTTTTCCCATGAGTGCACTCCATTCCTTTTTTCATCTCATCTAAAACTGCCTTCTCACTCCTCATGTTCTGGCTGACATTTAAGGCTTCATTTAAGTTCTACCTCCTCTGTGAAGACTTCATTGTTTCTTTCAGCTTTTATTAGTATATTTAATCAGTACCCACACCATGAATACACTAGCCCATACTGTTCACTATTGCTTCAGGTGTGCAAATCATATCTCCCTGCTAGTGGCCAAGCACCATTTGACACTACTTTTCACCCCTGAAGTCTAGATATTGATGAGGATACTTAGCTCTTACTACAGGAGGGATGTTTCTGACAAATAAAAGCTGCACCAAATGGAATGAGGTCCCTCAAGACATAGTGAACTCCTTATCACTGGAGGTTATCAACTAGAGACTACTTGCATGTGCTTTCCCTAGGGTACAGATCATTATTGGTGTTTTATACATTTTTGATGAATAAACAGGCTTCAGAAAAGATCAAATATCCAGGTGGGAGGATTTGACAAAGTTCTTTTTTTTTTTAAGATTTTATTTATTTGACAGAGAGAAAGAGATCACAAATAGACCTGCAGGCAGAGAGAGAGGGAGAAGCAGCCTCCCTGCTGAGCAGAGAGCCCAAGGCGGGGCTCGATCCCAGGATCTTGAGATCATGACCTGGGATGAAGGCAGAGGCTTAACCCGATGAGCCACCCAGGCGCCCTGACAAATTCTTTAACACTGAACTTCTATTACACTATAAAATGGTTGCTCACAGGGCACCTGGGTGGCTCAGCCATTAAGCATCTGCCTTTGACTCAGGTTATGATCCCAGGGTCCTGGGATCAAGCTCCACATTGGGCTCCCTGCTCAGAGGGGAGTCTGCTTCTCCCTCTCACAATCCCCTTGCTTGTGTTCCTTCTCTTACTGTCTCTCTTCTGTCAAATAAATAAATAAATAAATAAATAAAATTTTTACAAAAAAATAAAGAAAAATGGTTGCTTACTAAAAAAGAAGGTTTTGCCGCATCCATGGAAATCTTTTCTCATTTGAAAATAATTTCCTGTTCATTGCTGCATTTTATTTTAGTAAACTTATGAGAGGCATGAACCCCCTCACTATCTCAGTGTGACACATGATCCAAATGACGTAATATAACAAAGATGTATAGAAAGTGAATGAGAGAAGGGGAACACAGAAATAATCAGAACACATTCCTTGCCATGCTCTGGTTTCAGGGCAGTTAGTGGTGGAGGTCTTGGGAGAGAGGTCAGGGATAGTAATGGGCAAAGTAATCCACGGTTGAACTTACCACTCTGGGATGGTTCTGACCTCCCCATTAGTGCTTGGTCTGTTGGACTACCTATTAAATCAGGACTCAAAGAAAAAGCTGCTGATTTTACTCTTGAATAGAGAAGTTAGAATTGTAATTTGGGTCAACATTTTAACTGAGGCATAGTTGCTATTTTGTTACCTAGTGGTAGAGTCCAAAAAACTCAGGAAATTAAAAAAATATCAAACCATGTGTCTTCAGAGGATATATATGGAATTTATTTCCCACATAATATATTTTTTCCACATAATATATTAAAATAATATTTTAATGGAATGGTATTTAATAAGTCATTATACAACAAAGAATTCCCATTTTAAGAGTAGAATATGTTAAAGGGCTGAGGTAAATCATGGTACCATTTTGCTAATACTGTCTTGTAAATCATGACAGTATAATATCATTCAAGCAACAAAGTTATCAGTCATATATTATGTGCAAATCATGGTGCTGAGCATCTGTCGAAAGCTTTTGTTATGCCTCATCTTGAAGAGGGCATCATAAAAAGACTGGGCGGCACTGTAAGTGGGAAGTAGGAGAATGACAAATTGATTAGTGTGTGTGATATGTGGTTGCATTTGTTTCCTATTGCAGCATTACAAATTATTACAAACTTAGCAGGTTGAAAGAACCAATGTTTATGATCCCACAGTTTCCATGAGTCAGAAGTCTGGGCACATCTTACCTGGGTCCTCTCCTTACGATCTGGCAAGACTGCAGTAAAAGGATTAGTTGGGTTGTGTTAAGTCCTGGAGTCCAGAGCCCTCTCTCGAGCTCCTTCAGGTTGTTGACAGCATATAGTTCCTTGTGGTTATAGGTTGAAGTTCTGTTCCACTGTTATCACTTGGGGTCTACTCTCAGCCCCTGAGGCCCCTCAGTTCCTTGCCATGTGGTCCATTCATACAGCTTCTCCCAACATGGCAGCTTATGTCTTCAGGGCCAGCAGGAGAATCTCAGAGTTCCTCTGTCAATGACTTATAGACCTTCTCTTAAAGGGCTTACTTTATTAGGTCAGGCCTGCCCAGCATAATCTCCATTTTGATTAAATCAAGATGAACTGATTGGGGACCTTAATTATATTTACAAAAACCCCTTCACGGACACCTGGGTGGCTCAATGGGTTGAGCCTCTGCCTTCGGCTCAGGTCATGATCTCGGGGTCCTGGGATCGAGTCCCTCATCCGGCTCTCTGCTTGGCAGGGAGCCTGCTTCCTCCTCTCTCTCTGCCTGCCTCTCTGCTTACTTGTGATCTTTAAAAGATCATTTTAAAAGATAAAATCTTTAAAAGATGTTTAAAAAAAAACCACCAAAAAAAACAAAACCCCTTCACTATTGTCACATAACAAAACTTAATCACAGAAGGAAAGCACTAACAAATTCATGGGTCCTTCCCCCACTAAGGAGAGGGGGATTATATAAGGCATGCCACCAGGGGTGAGAATTTTGGGACCATCTTAGAATTATACCTAATACACTGGGCAGTCAGAAAGTAAAAACATCATTCTGTTTGTTAGCTGTTAGGATGGGTAATGGGAGGGTATGTTTTTTCTAACATCAATCTCCCACTGGTATCCTATAATTCAGTTCAATTCTGACACTAAATCTTGGGTTACTGTTTAGATCTCATGGCTAAGGGGGTTCCCATGACTACCCCTCAGGTTCAGTAATTTGCTAGAATAACTAACAGGACTCAGAAAAGCACTATATGAGGGCACCTGGGTGGCTCAGGGGGTTAAGCCTCTGCTTTTGGCTCAGGTCATGATCTCAGGGTCCTGGGATCAAGCCCTGCATCAGGCTCTCTGCTCAGTAGGGAGCCTGCTCCCCCCGCCCCCCCCCCACCTGCCTCTCTGCCTACTTATGATTTCTGTCAAATAAATAAATAAAATCTTAAAAAAAAGAGAAAAGCACTATATGTACAATTACTGGTTTATTATAAAGGATACAAATGAATGGCCAAGTGAAGAAAGAAATAGGGTGGCAAGTGCAGGCACAGCACTCCTAGTCCTCTCCTTGTGCAGAACCCTCCCAGCACATCTTGTGGTCACCAATTTCAAAATTTCTTGAACCTTTCTATTCCAGACCTTTCATATAGGGTTTCATCATGTAGGTGTAATGGACCGAATGTTTGCATTCCTTCCAAATTCAGACCACAATGTAATGGTACCTGAAAATGGGGCCTTTGGGAGGTCATTAGGGTTAGATTAGGTCATGAGGGTGGGCCCCTAATGATGGGATTAGTGGCCTTCTAAGAAGAAGAAGAGAAAGAAGATTTTTCTTTTGCCTTTTTTCTCTGTGTGTATGCACCAAGGAAAGGCCATGTGAGGATATAGAGAGAAGGTGGACATCTGCCAGCCAGGAAGGGGGCCCTTAGCAGGGATCGAATCATCTGGCACCTTCCTCTTTGGTTTTTAGCCTCCAGAATTGTGAGATTCTGTTTTTTTAGACCACCTATTCTGTGGTTATGTGTTATGGCAGCCTGAATAGGCTAAGACAGTGGGTATGATTGATTAAATTTTTGGCCCCCTGATTGAACTCAGTCTTCAGCCCCTGTCTCCTCTGGGAGATTCGTTGGTGGTGTTGGGCTGAAAATTTCAACAATGTATTCAGACAGTGGTTTCTTGTGGTGACAAGCCCCCATACTGAGACAATCTAGGCCCTTCCTTCATGAGTCATCTCATTAGTATAAACTCAGGTACAGTCAAGGAGGTTCCTTAGGAGTAACAAAAGACATTCCTAAACTGCTATATATATAATATATACAGTATACATAACATCTCAATATCTGTGGATTTTATCTTAATTCTCATTTTTTTCCTATAGGAAATGCTTAACCAATGTTACTAGGGAGATATCCCTTTCCTTGTTTTGTTCTAGATTTTTTCCCCCCTCATTACATTTATGGTTACAACTGATATCTTGCCAATCTACCCCTGACCTGGATCCATGGTAGTTTGGAAGTCTCATTTGGACAACAGGATGGATAAAGGATTTCTGGAAAATTGTCAGTCTTCCTGGATAGATGTGCATTATGTTCAAGCTTTGTGGAGGCTTTATTACCAGCTGGGTGTCCACAGGTGTTGTTTGTTCTGTTCATATTTGTAATTGCGTTCCTTGCCAGTGATGGAACCCAGGCACATTGTCCTCTGCTGTTGCCTGATACTTAATAAGACCTGCTCTCTCCCCTATTATTTTAGTGGGGTTTTGCAATCCATTTTCACTTTGAGACAAGAAGAGAAATATTCATGCAGAGAAATGCTTCCAAAAGTTTTCACCATTTTTCTTCAGATACGTCAAATATTGCACTCGTAAATGCATCCCTTCACTCTAGCTGTGTGTGTCATCACTTCACTTCCACATATGCTAATGCTATAGACACAAACTGCTTTAAATGGTTCCTCATCGTTTTTTTTTACATATTGGGGAGACAAGATGGCAGGGAACTAGAAGGAGGCTCCTTTTCAACCTGTCCCCTAAAGTGAGCTGATTACCTCCCAAGGAACTCTGATCACCCATGAAATCAGCCTGAGATCAGAATTATACACGTCTGGATCTCTACGGGGGCAGAAGACACCAGTGGGCAGTCTTTTTTGTTTGCCTGTGTTTGTATACTTCACAAACCTTACCTTGGGGCCCATTTGGGCTGAGCCTTCTCTTTTATCCTTCTTTCCTTTCCCTGTCTCTCTCTCTCTTTTTTTCTTCTTTCTCTCTTTCTTTTTTTCTTTCAATTGTGTGGGGACCCTTGATTGCTCAGAAGCATTCCAGGGTGCATGTTCACTGCACCAAGGTCGATACATCCAGCTACAACCGTTCAGCCTTCTCTCACCAAAATGACTAGGAGGAGGAATGCCCAGCAGAAGAAAAATTCAGAGGATGGGCCCTCTGCAACAGAGCTAATGGCTACCGACATAGACATTATGTCGGAAAGGGAATTCAGGATAACATTTATCCAGGCAATAGCTAGGCTGGAGAAAGCCATGGATGACCAAATGGAATTGATTAGGGCAGAACAGAAAGCCCACCAGGGATGATGTTCACAATATTAGGGCAGAACTGAAAGCCACCAGGGATGATGTTCACAAGGCTCTCAATGAGTTCCAGTCTAATCTAAATTCTCTAAAAGCTAGGGTAACTGAGACAGAAGATAGAATTAGTGATCTGGAGGACAAACAGAGAGAAAGGATCAGGAGGAAGCCTGGAACAAACAGCTTAGAAGCCACAAAAACAGAATCAGGGAAATAAATGATGCCATGAAACATTCCAAAATCAGAATTATTGGAATACCTGAAGGGGAAGAGAAAGAAAGAAGTCCAGAAGATTTTGTGGAACATGTTCTTCATGAAAATTTCACAAATATTGCAAATGGAAACAGCGTTCATGTACTAGAGGCAGAATGGTGACCCCCCAAGATTTTAGATTCTCAAGTCACCTCAAGACACCTGATAGTAAGAATGAGGAATTATAATTCTAGAGAAACTCTCTTGAAGGCAGCTAGGACAAAGAAGCTCCTTACGTACAGAGGAAAGCCCATCAGAATAACGTCAGACCTGTCCACAGCAACCTGGCAAGCCAGAAAGCGCTGGCAAGATATATTCAGGACACTAAATGAGAAAAACATTCAGCCAAGAATACTTCATCCAGCAAGACTCACATTCAAATTGGATGGAGAGATAAAAAGTTTCCAAGATTGGCAAGGCTTAAAAGAGTATGCGGCCACCAAGCCGACATTGCAGGAAATATTAAGGGGGGGGTTCTATAAAAGAGGAAAAATCCTAAAAATATCATTGAACAGAAATATAGAGACAATCTAAAGAAAGAAAGACTTCAAAGGTAACACGATGTCAATAAAAATGTATTGCTATCAATAATCACTCTCAATGTGAATGGCCTAATGCACCCATAAGACGATACAGGGTTGCAAACTGGATAAAACGACAGGACCCATCCATATGTTGTCTACAAGAGACCCATTTTGAGCCTAAGGATACACCCAGATTGAAAGTGAAGGGATGGAGAAGCATCTTTCATGCCAATGGGCCTCAGAAGAAGGCCGGGGTAGAAATTCTCGTATCAGATAAATAAGATTTTAACTAAAGACTGTAGTCAGAGATACAGAAGGACACTACATCATTCTTAAAGGGACTATCCACCAAGATGGTCTAACAATTGTAAATATCTATGTCCCCAATATGGGAGCAGCCAATTACATAAGAAAACTATTAATCAAGATAAAGAGTCATATCGATATGAATACATTTATAGTAGGAGATCTCAACACGCCTCTCTCAGTAATAGACAGATCATCCAAGCAGAAAATCAATAAAGAAACAAAAGCATTGAATGACACATTGGACCAGATGGACCTCATAGATATATACAGAACATTCCACCCTAAAACAACAGAATACTCATTCTTCTCAAGTGCATATGGAACCTTCTCCAGAATAGATCTCATACTGGGTCACAAATGAGGACTCAACTGATACCAAAAGACTGAGATTATTCCCTGCATATTCTCAGATCACAATGCTTTGAAACTGGATCTCAATAACAAGGAAAAGTTTGGAAGGAACTCAAACACCTGGAAACTAAAGATCACCTTGCTTAAGAATGCTTGGATCAACCAGGAGATTAAAGAACTTAAACAATTCATGGAAACCAATGAGAATTGAAGACACTTCGGTCCAAAACCTATGGGATACAGCAAAGGCGGTCCTAAGGGGGAAATACATAGTCATCCAAGCCTCCCTCAAAAAAATTTAAAAGTCCAGAATACAACAGCTGTCTCTACACCTTAAAGAACTGGAGAATCAACAAGAAATTAAATCAACTCCATGCACAAGAAGGGTAAAAATCAAGGTTAGAGCAGAGATGAATGAGGTAGAAACTAGAGATACAGTAGAACATATCAATGAAACTAGAAGCTATTTTTCTGAAAGAAAAATAAGATCGATAAACCACTGGCCACACTAATCCAAAAGAAAAGACAGAAAGCTCAAATTAATAAAATTATGAATGAAAAGGGAGAGATCACAACTAACACCAAGGAAGTAGAAACAATCATCAGAAACTATTATCAACAGTTATATGCCAATAGTTAAGGAACCTAGATGAAATAGATGCATTCCTGGAAAAATATAAACTCCCAAAATGAACCAGGAAGGCATTGACAACCTGAATAGACTGATATCTAGTGACGAAATTGAAGCAGTGATGAAAAACCTCCCAAAAAACAAGATCCCAGGACCTGACGGATTCCCTGGAGAATTCTACCAAACTTTCAAAGAAGATATAACACCTATTCTCCTGAAGCTGTTTCAAAAAATTGAAGCAGAAGGAAAACTTCTAGACTCTTTTTATGAAGCCAGCATTACCCTGATCCCCAAACCAGGCAAAGACCCCACCAAAAAGGAGAATTTCAGACCAATATCACTTATTAATATGGATGCCAAGATTCTCAACAAGATCCTAGCAAACAGGATCCAACAGCACATTAAAAAGATTATCCACCATGACCAGGTGGGATTCATCCCTGGGTTACAAGGATGGTTCAACATTTGCAAATCAATCAATGTGATAGAACAAACCAATAAGAGAAGAGAGAAGAACCACATGGTCCTCTCAATTGATGCAGAAAAAGCATTTGACAAAATCCAGCATCCGTTCCTGATTAAAACGCTTCAAAGTACAGGGATAGAGGGAACATTCCTGAACTTCATAAAATCTATCTATGAAAGACCCACAGCAAACATCATCCTCAATCAGAAGAAGCTCACAGCCTTCCTGTTGCGATCAGGAACATGACAAGGATGCCCACGCTCACCACTCTTGTTCAACATAATATTAGAAGTCCTAGCAACAGCAATCAGACAACAAAGAGAAATAAAAGGTATCCAAATTGGCAGTGAAGAAGTCAAACTCTCTCTCTTTGCAGACGACATGATACATTATACAGAAAACCCAAAAGACTCCACCCCAAACTACTAGAACTCATACAGCAATTCAGTAACGTGGCAGGATACAAAGTCAATGTACAGAGATCAGTGGCTTTCTTATACACTAACAATGAAAATACAGAAAGGGAATTTAGAGAACCGATTCCATTTACTATAGCACCAAGAACCATAAGGTACCTGGTAATAAACCTAACCAAAGAGGTAAAGGATCTGTACTCGAGGAACTACAGAACACTCATGAGAGAAATTGAAGAAGACACAAAAAGATGGAAGACCATTCCATGCTCTTGGATCTGAAGAATAAACATTGTTAAAATGTCTATACTACCTAGAGCAATCTATACTTTTAATGCCATTCCGATCAAAATTCCACCAGTATTTTTCAAAGAGCTGGAGCAAATAATCCTAAAATTTGTATGGAATCAGAAGAGACCCCGAATTGCTAGGGAAATGTTGAAAAACAAAAATAAAACTGGTTTTATTTTTCTCGTTACCTGATTTCAAGCTATACTACAAAGCTGTGATCACCAAGACAGCATGGTACTGGCATAAAAACAGACACATAGACCAATGGAACATAGTAGAGATCCCAGATATGGACCTCAACTCTATGATCAAATAATCTTTGACAAAGCAGAAAAAAATATACAATGGATAAAAGACAGTCTCTTCAATAAATGGTGCTGGGAAAATTGGACAGCTATATGTAGAAGAATGAAATTCGACCATTCTCTTATGCCGTACACAAAGATAAACTCGAAATGGATAAAGGACCTCAATGTGAGACAGGAATCCATCAGAATCCTAGAGGAGAACATAGGCAGTAACTTCTTTGATATCAGCCACAGCAACTTCTTTCAAGATATGTCTCCAAAAGCAAAGGAAACAAAAGCGAAAATGAACTTTGGGGAGTTCATCAAGATAAAAAGCTTCTGCACAGCAAAGGAAACAGTCAACAAAACAAAGAAGCAACCCACAGAATGGGAGAAGATATTTGCAAATGACAGTACAGACAAAAGGTTGATATCCAGGATCTATAAAGAACTTCTCAAACTCAACACAAACAAAACAGATAATCATGTCAAAAAATGGACAGAAGATATGAACAGACACTTCTCCAATGAAGACATACAAATGGCTATCAGACACATGAAAAAATATTCATCATCACTAGCCATCAGGGAGATTCAAATTAAAACCACATTGAGATATCACCTCACACCAGTTAAAATGGCCAAAGTTAGGAAGACAGGAAACAACGTGTGTTGGAGAGGATGTGGAGAAAGGGGAACCCTCTTACACTGCTGGTGGGAATGCAAGTTGGTGCAGCCACTCTGGAGAACAGTGTGGAGATTCCTTAAGAAGTTAAAAATAGAGCTTCCCTATGACCCTCCAATTGCTATACTGGGTATTTATCCCAAAGATACAGATGTGGTGAAAAGAAGGGCTATCTGCACCCCAATGTTTATAGCAGCAATGGCCATGGTCGTCAAACTGTGGAAAGAACCAAGATGCCCTTCCATGGACGAATGGATAAGGAAGATGTGGTCCATATACACTATAGAGTATTATGCCTCCATCAGAAAGGATGAATACCCAACTTTTGTAGCAACAGGGACGGGACTGGAAGAGATTATGCTGAGTGAAATAAGTCAAGCAGAGAGAGTCAATTATCATATGGTTTCACTTATTTGCGGAGCATAACAAATAACATGGAGGACATGGGTAGGTGGAGAGGAGAAGGAAGTTGAGGGAAATTGGAGGGGGAGATGAACCATGAGAGACTATGGACTCTGAAAAACAACCTGAAGGTTTTGAAGGGGTGGGGGGTGGGAGGTTGGGGGAGCCAGGTGGTGGGTATTATGGAGGGCATGCTTTGCATGGAGCACTGGGTGTGGTGCCAAAAGTATGAATTCTGTTACGCTGAAAAGAAATGAAATAAAAAAAAATGGTTCCTCACATGTTCCTTGGTGATTTTACACATCTTTGAACTTTCACTGTAAAATGATAAGTGTCCTCTTTATCCTTGACTGTCACCAGGCAAATAAGCCATGCATGTCAAAGAGCGTCAAACATGTCCAGGTAATTGTCAGGAATCAGAAAGTAAAGAAGAAGCCAAAAAAAAAAATACATGGGGGAAAAAAAGATGGAAGAAGGTATAGAGCAAGAGGACAGAAAAAGAAGTCATTCCACCTTATAGCAGAGGGCCAGAAAAAAACTCACCCTCAAATTGCCCAAATAAACCCAAAGCTACTTCAGATGACAATAATGAAGAAACGTACTTAAAACATAGCTTTAAAAGTAACTTAGATTTTAAAAAAATATTTTATTTAAATTTAATTAATTAACATGTACTGTATTATTAGTTTCAAAGGTAGAGTTCAGTGATTTATCAGTTGTATATAATGCCCAGTGCTCATTACATCATGTGCCTTCCTTCATGCCCATCACTCAGTTACCCCATTCCCCCACTCACCTCCCCTCCAAAAGCAATTTAGATTTCTGAGGTGTTTTCTTGCAGAATTAGCTTAGGACCAGGCTCCGAATGTGCTAAATGAAGAACAGGAACCTAGATGTGGGATCAAATGGGACAGAAAAGTGAGGAGTGAGGAGGTGGAGTGTGTGTAAGCCTGGAAGACATTCGAAGGTGGCATGCAAGACCATTGGTGTTGTTTATGGGGCAACTTGCTTCAGGTCTCTGAGTTAGTGCAAGGCAGAGCAGGACCTAGGAGAGGGTCTCTTGACCCTACTGTGAAGCACACTGACCTCTGAGGCCCAGACCGTGAAGAAGGGCAGCACATCTGATTATGTGACTTTGACAAAATGTCAGAGAAATGAAAACAAATGGTTGAGCAGTCCCTGGAGGGATAAAGAGTTCAGTTATTAAGCTCTTCAACCAGAAACACCATGATTCAGTCATTGAGGATGATTTTATTCCATCTTCTATTACGGGCTGCACCACATAAATCTGTATTTTATTGCTGGAGTGAGATGCTGGAGAATTTCAAGATTACTTTTGGCACTGTCTGAGTTGGCTCACTGCTGTGCCGACAAGTGCTTGCGGAAAATTAGCAGCAATGATATTAATCACCTTTTCCAGGGTTTTCCTTCCCACCCTTTGTTTTGTCCTTCTTTTGAAAACAAAAAAACAATGCTCCCTCCAAATATTCTAAAATACAAGTGTCTCAAGTGGAGTTAGAGAGTAGGGTGGTCAGGAAGAAGGGGTGGTAGTCTTAACTTAGGGTCCGTGGGGGAGGGGGGCGTCATGAGGAGTCAGTCAGTTGTGATGTTGTTGCCATTTATGTACTCATGCCTGGAATTCTCTAGGCTGTGGCTGCTGGGAAAGGGAAAGGAGGCAAGGAAAAGTGATGTTGAGGAACCTGAAAGTATGTCCTATTTTCTTTTTTGATTGACACATTCAACTGGTGCAATACAGGAATGGCAGGGCAGTAGAGAAGTAGGAGGTGGATATGTGGATAGGTGAGGGATCTGGACACACACGGATACATACAACCATACACATACTGTACTCACGGGCTATGACAAAGGCAGTTTTTTGGGGTCCACCGACCTTAACAATGGATGCCCTCATTCTCTGACCCACAACGTCAAATGTTCTTCCATCACAAGAGGTTCTCATTTCTTCCCTCTCTATTGCTAATTCCTAGTCTTCTTTTCATAGTACCAATTTTACTCCTCTTTTCTAAATTATCTTTACCAGGTTTGCCCCTTCCTGCCTCTGCATTTGGGCAACTACTTCTATTCACTTGATTTCCTATGTCATCTCTCTGTTGGTAACTTCCACATTCATATCTCAAGCTTTGCTCTTTCTCAAGCAGGAATAGGGTTGCACGCAATTCGGCCCCTGATGA
Organism: Mellivora capensis; assembly: GCA_004024625.1. Classification (NCBI taxonomy): domain Eukaryota; kingdom Metazoa; phylum Chordata; class Mammalia; order Carnivora; family Mustelidae; genus Mellivora; species Mellivora capensis. Next base: position 6,707 of record PISX010020284.1, on the reverse strand, counting down.
GACAAAGCGAGCAAGACAAAGCATAGCTTGTCTTTGCAATTGCACACTCGGGTCCATGGGGGCAGGATGCCATTACATGTAAGGCTGGGAAGGACTTGGACTGAGGGCCATCTTCGAATTCCATGCTTAGGAAACCAGTTCAGGGTAGTGATTAATGAGAGGCTGGAAACCAGAATGCTGGGATTCAAATCCTGACTCCACCACATACTCTCTGTATGCTCTTCCATCTCTGGTTCCTTGTGTGTGAAAGAGGATGATAATTGGATCTCTCCCCTAGGGTGGTCATGAGGATTAAGTGAGATAATGCATATAAAATGCTGAGCCCTGCACAGAGTAAGGACTCAGTAAATCTCAACTATCCAAGCCATTTGTCTTGTTTCTCTCCCCAAAGAGAGCAGGATGTCTTTTTCAAGAAGCATATGACAGAAAAGCAAAAGGCATTAATGCGGAAAGCTCTTGCTTTAGTGAAGTAAAATCCTGCACCAAGGTCTGGGGCTTTGTGAGAGGGCTTCATTTATTGCTCGTTATGAATAGGTTGATGAGAAGTAGGTGGGTTAAAGATGAGTGAAAAGCTTTGACTGAGATTATCCTGTTTTCTGGGCCCAGCTCTCAGCAAGCTGATTAAACAAGGCTGGGACTGTGCAGGGCTGCCCTACTTAAGGCTTTTGTCAGCACTTCCTTTGTAGATTCTAAGTTCCATGGCCTGTAAATGGCCATGTTGAAAATCTGAGGGCTTGAGCTTGGTGGAAGATCTTTATCAGGCAGCAGATAATCTTGTCACGTTTTGAAAGAGGAAAGAGAAAGAAAAAAATATTGGAAGGGGACGATGAGCAAAAGAGAGAACAGTAGAGCAGAGAGGTGGAAAGGTGAGGGAGAAGGAGAGGGAAGAATTCTTTTTGGAGTTTCTCAAACATATGCACTTTAAAATAGTTCCTCTATGTCAGGCATTTTCCCAATATCCTTGTCCAGGCCCTGAACTGTTGTAATAATTGGAGAGAGCTATACCAAAAATCTTCCTTCTATCTGTCCATGAGATATGTTCCCACAAGCTGAGTACATTGTTAGTGGCCTGACCTTGTTCTGCCAACGTGGAGTCTACCATTCTCCTTTTCTGTGAAACAGTGACACCAGCGATTTTTGGCATCTCGAAAAGTTTGGGCCAGTGTTGTTGGTTCCCTTGACAGATCTTTGATTCTCACCTTGGAGGGTGCCAAGTGGGCTCAGAACTAAAGACAAGACATGGATGAGGAACTACAAAGGAAAATAAGGCCATGGTAGGTCTGTCTGAATACTCAGACAGAAATTCTGGAACGTTGGGTGCTCTTGGCAGGAGGAGTCCCAATCCTTGTGGCAGAGTCTGTGGTGAAAACCTGAGAGAATGTAGGGTAGGTTCACCATGGTGGGGCAGGCATACACAAAAGAGATGGGACTGACAGTGCTTTGGATCCCATAGAGAAGCAGGGGGTTTCTACCATGTGTTAAAGAAGAGTCCCTGGGGATGCCTTCTCCTGTTCTGCCCTGAGAACTCTGGATATGGAAACTGGTAATAAGAGCCACTTTCTGGAGCTCCCTGTTTCCTTCTTCATTTGGTCTAGTTCTCTCAGCACTGGAGGGGTAACTGATGAGGGACAGAAGAATGTTCACCTAATTGAGTCCAGGAGACTGACCTATAGATGTCATAGTTTCAATAAGGCTCAACTATGTGCTGGTTGCTACAACCTTAGAGGATCCCATGACTATCTGCCTATCTCACTGATAGTTAATATTGAGCTGAATGATAAATACCAGAGAAGTCTTGTGAAAGTAGTTTTACAAGTAGAATTTAAAGAAAACATTTATGATTTAATACTTCCTGCATGTCCCCTCCCCCTTGAACACTAAGTATTTAACCACCAGCTTTCACAGAGCAAAGGTGCAGCTCTTTCTGCCCCCAGGTCCTGTCTCTGTGCTGTAATAAAAGCATCTTTTTGCACTGAAAACGTCTCTAGAATTCTTTCTTGACCATTCGCTTGTGGCCCCACATTAGTAAGCATGAAGGAAAAGCCTGGAAGATAGACAGCCATGCAACAACTTTCCTCTTCCTTTCCAAACCCCAGTAAGACAATCGTAGAGGAATAAGATAGATACAAAACCACAAGTACAGAGAGGAGAGACGAGAAGGCAACTGAAGAAGGAAACTTTCCACAGGTTTAGGAAGCTGGAGAGTGGACTGGTAGCTGATTTAATAGTTTGGAGGCAGTGCCAACTTAGTGTCCTCAGAAGGAGGAGGAAATACTCTGTTGTGTAGAACTTCAGCAAGTCTGGGAAACTGGAGGGAGGGGTGAAGTATAAAGCTGAAACCAAGGGCATTGGCTGAAAGCCTAAGTACAGAGTTGCTGATTGCCAGGTACCCTCCTCCCCTCACACAGCCAGGCCACCACTCTGAGTACAGGCTAGTGAGAGGCAGGGTGGTAATGATGAGACTCAAAGCTGAAAATGGGAGACATGTAATAAAGGCGAATACTTTGAATGGTAAAATGTTTTCTATAGAGCTTCCAGAAATCATATATATATATATATATATGTATATATATATACACACACATGTATGAGGAACACTTCCAATCTGTAATAAAGAAACCCAAAGAACATAGAATCTCCCCTCCCTCCAGAGACATTTCAGGAAGCAAAATAAAATCTAAAATATATGTAATTATATTCTAAGAGAGATGGGGTACATGTTGTTGACTGGTGCTCAGGCTTTAAAGCTGGTATTAAAGCCGTCACGTGAAGTGTCAGCTGGCTAGAACCTTAGAGGGGGCAGAGGGATGAGCACCTGCATCTCACCTAAACTTTAGCTTCAGGGCTTAGGTAGGCCTTAGAGAACTGATAGAGAAGCTGGGTTAGACCAGTAGCTTTCTTAAAGGGGGTCCCTTAGTTGCCAAAGACTAAGGTAAAGCCAAGTCAGAGAATGCAGAGGGGACCTATGGCCACTTCTGGAGTGTGCACAGTGGCTCCCACCTGAGGGTGAGCTGGTTTGCTGAGCTGACTCTAACAGCTCCGGACAATGGCTGTAGGCAGGAGCAGAGCCTGTCTCAGAAAGCCTGGGACTGGCCCAGGGGAGGGCAGAGTGGGGACGGGAAGGCCGTGAAGGTCTTCTGTGTACTTACTACTTCTGGAAAAACAGAAATTCTTACCGTTGCATACAGGAGGCCATATGAAAGAGGTGGCGGAAGTGGTTTTCCACTTTTATTTCTCTTCATACCAGCATGTGATTTGATGGGTTGGGCCCTGCAAGGGACAAACCCCTTCTCCTGTAGAAGAGGAAGAAGGTGAAGGGAGGAGAGAGGAACCATGTTTGAATACTACTGTCTGTTTGAATAAAAATTACTGTCTGCTATGGAGAGGGGTATATAAATTGGCTCCTGTGGAGACCTAGAGATGATGGAACAAAAGTCTCTCCAAAAAGGAAAGTGGGATATTTTTCCTCGCCTATGGACAGGTAATTATATATAAAGGGAATATCATGGCCAATCCTTGGCAGGAGAGCTGGGAGGAGAAGCCCCTGGGGATTTTCACCCCAATAATCTGAGTGAGGAGGCTAAGTCTTGGTCTCTTTAATAAGGTAGGTAACATCAACCATGCCACATCAGTGTTAACAAGATGAACTACCAGAGTCAGGAACTAGCAAGGATTCCTAAAGAGTCATGGTTCTAAAGAGTCAGAAAAACCTATTTCAGCTCCCCTCAACCTTAAATAGTTTCATGACTATGACGAAGTCTATGGTGCTGTGGGCCTTAGTTTCCCCAGGTGTAAATTGTTAACTTGGAATTGTTGCAAGAATTAATTGGGAATTCATTCACCCCATTCATTCGACAAGCCTTATTTAAGCTTCAGATTTTTGGCATCTACTTTGTGTCAGGTGCTGTGCTATGGATGTAATTAAAGAACTTGGCTACATGTAGAAGTTAAGAAATGTTAGCTTCTCCTTTCAAATTGTTTCAGCTCTTTTGGTATTCAGTAGTCCCAGTCAGGGCTTCATGAATTCAGAGCTTTGGTATAGGGGAGTAGGGCTGGTTGTTTGGAAAGCAGGAGAAAGTCATTGTAGATCATCATTTATGCTCTGGCTGGGCTTGCACTAAGAATGTTTTGGCATTATTTCCATTCAACAGAGCTCTCTAAATTGGTTTAACTGTTCTGAATTCTGAAGACTTCTGCCATGCAACAGCCATTTTCTCTGGGCCTGCCCCACTCAGGCACCACTAATCAGGGCTCAGCTCCATCTTGGGGACACTATTTATAGTGGCAAGAGGCCCTTTCATGTCTGTGGCTTTTGAACTGTGGACAGCTGGAGCTGAGGTCACCTCCTTTCCCCAGAGAGGGAAATGGTCTGATGAGGTACTCTGGGTCATGGGGTATGCTGTTGTCTGCTTAGAACTTGACAAAAAGCCTCTGAGTAAGGATGACTAGCCACTTAATAGACATTAATTACTGCTCGCAGCATCCCTGTGGGTCAGAGGACAGGAGGATTCTGATGTCAGGGCTGACATGCTGTGGCTGGCAGCAGGTCGGCACTCATATTTGATTAAGGCTGTGGCTAGTTTAGCACAGCCAGAGGGACCCTGATGGAAAGTCTGAGACTTGTCTAACTTCCAGAGGGACAGTTCACAGTGACTTTCTTCTTTGTTGACATTTCCACAACGTCTTTGTTTCCTCTATCCCACACCTGCGTATCTCCTATTGATTTAACCTGGGCTCCCCAAGTTGCAGAGTCTGTTTTCTGTGCTCTACCTTCCTTGACTGAACAGGAACCAGTATTTCCAGAGGGTGTGGGTTTATCCCAAGTCCTCATTTAGGGGATCCTTGCATTGTAGATTTGCAATGCTTCTGTTTTAGAGGCAGATTACAAAAACACATAAGTAATTAATGGTGTTACAAATTGGAGAAGCAAATGGCAGTCCTCTTAATGCTAACCTCTGTTCCTGCAATAAAGCAGAGATTTGTATTGGTTTCTATGCAGTGCATCATTTTAAAACATCATCTCCTAAGCGCTCATTAGTTCCATTTTAGCCTAGGTAGCATAAGGAGGGTGTCAGTTGTGAATATTTATTGGGATTGAAATGGACTCTTAAGAGGTGAATGCTGAAGGGAAGCATCTTGTGATATTAATAGAGCCCATATAAGTCACCCAGAGGATGACTGATGGGCTGGCCCTTCCTTTCTCTGTGGCTGGGAGACAGTTCCTTCTGGGAGTGGTGCAGAACAATGCGGGTCATAACAGCTCTGCATCGTCTCCAGCTATTTGAACTACAGATACTTGAATTCAAGTGCAGGTTGGGGAAAATTTACCCAGCAGAAAAAATAAGAGGCAGGTTTTCCCTCTCATTTATGTGAAGAGTTTAACACGGCAAAGAGAAACTTCAGCTTTGGGAGTGCCCAGGGGACATGCTTGGCCTCTCTCCATTTCTGTGGTAAATCCATCAAGACAAAAAGGGCTCTTGTCTCACAAAGAGTGCTCTGGAGGTGAACACAGTTAAGCTAAAGGAAGAGTTTTTGCTTTGATTTCACAAATGCACAGAAGCAGCCAAAGACACTGAAGGTGTGTTGGACTTGCTATGAGGTTTAAAAATATTGTTCAGTGAGAATCTTTAAAGTGGACATGAGTGCAGTTAAAGAGGAATTAATATATACTACACTACATCTGTTGATAAATGTGTATATTTTCTTTTTAATTAAGATATACTTTGCATATAGTAAAATCCACTGTTTTTAAGTGTGGGTGGGGTTCTGTAAATTTTGACAAACGCATATAGTCATGTAACTCACACTCAAACCAAATATACAATAGTCCTATCACTCCCCAAATTGTGTGCCCCTTTGTAGTTAATCCCTCAGACTGATTTGTTTTCTATGTTTTGCCTTCTCCTACATGGTTTTAAAATGGAATTATATAATATATAGCCTTATTAGTCTGACTTCTTTCACTTAACATCAGAACCTTCTTTCACTTAATATTGCATACAAGATCCATCCATAGTGTTGTATATAACAATAGTTTATTTCTTTTTCATTGCTAGGCATTCTATTCTATTTAGATATACCATAGTTTGTTTATCCAACTCCTAGTAGGGGGTTATTTGGATTATTTCCAGGTTTTGGTAGTTATGCAAAAAACCACCTGTACACATATTTTCAAGTGAACTGTAAGTTTTTATTTCACTTTGGTCAATACTTAGCAGTGAGATAGCTGAGCTGTAGGTAAGTTAATGTTTCACTTTATAGGAAAGTGCCAAATGGTTTTCCAAAGTGGGTGCACATTTTGTATTTCCAGAGCTTCACATCCTTGACATCACTTAATATTACCAATTTATTTTTTGCCTGTAACATGACTGTTACTATATATTGTCTCTGTTCCTTTCTGATCTACTATTTTTAGGCTCTCTCTTTGCTTAGAGGACCCCTTTCAATATTTCCTGTAAAGCTGGTTTGGTGTTTGCAAATTCTTTCAGTTTTTGTTTGTCCTGGAAGGTTTTTATCTCTCCTTCTATTTTCAGTGATAGCCTAGCTGGATATAGTATTCTCGGCTGCATGTTTTTCTCGTTCAGTGCTCTGAATATATCATGCCAGTTCTTTCTGGCCTGCCAGGTCTCTGTAGACAAGTCTGCTGCCAATCTAATATTTTTACCATTGTATGTTACAGACTTCTTTTCCTGGGCTGCTTTCAGGAT
>PISX010020283.1:0-36214 GCA_004024625.1 Mellivora capensis | reverse complement strand
AAAAAAAAAAAAGTAAATTCAATGATAAGTGCTAGGGAAGAAAAGAAAGCAAGGAAGGGGTATTAAGGGAGTGCTACTATTATTTTTTTTAGTATTATTATTATTATTATATTTATGTGAACTGTTCCAAGCAATATAATTGGGCAGGCCAATCTAATTTATGGATGCAAAAGTCTCTTTTCAATGTCCTATCAGTCCTCCTTCTTTAAACAGATGATACATGAATCATTTTTGTAAAGTCTTTATATCGTCCTCCTCCTTAACCCCATCCAGTAGGGGAAGATATAGTTATGGACTGATTTTGCTTAAAGAAAGGGACACCTACATACTAGTGGTGGCCAGAAGAGTAGAGACACCTGTGCCCTGCAGGTGCTCCCTCTCATGCTGGCGGAGAGAGGAGACACAGGGACATGACGATCATTGTCTGGACAGGTAAGGGTATATCTCAATAAAATTCTATTATGCTCCCACCTTCCCAGTAAAGGTGAAGTGGCCAACAGCCTGAGCCATCCTTTGAAGAGGTAATAACACCCTCTCCCCAACTCCACCTCCTCATTCCCATTGGAGAGTCTTCAGAGACCCTCCAACTTCCCGTGCAAATATTCTGAAGGGGGCTATGCCCCCTCAGTACAAGGGCATTTTTATTTTAATGTCTACTGACATATCATCAAAGAACCAAATAAAATCATTTTATTTGGTGATGCTTTCTTAAGGCAGCAACTATTTGTGAAAAACATTTAAGTGCCAGGGATGAATGACAGCCCCAACCACATTTCCAATGTATCCGCATAAGAAATAGGAACATTGCTGCCTGAATGCTATAAAGTATTTTTATGGAGCTCTAAATTCTGTTGGTGTATAGTAAACTAGGCACTAGAGAAAAATTTCTGAGATTGTGTATATATCAATATAATAGAGAGTTCAATCTATTTCTAGGGTAATCGTTGTATATATCTTAAAGATACATTTTTATTAAAAATGAGATTTATTCTGTATGAACAACATTGCAAAGTTGTTGCCCAATGGTATGGCAGCCAATTTTTGGGGGGTATTATGCATAGTTGGTACTTCAGATGAGTGTCTTGTTTTGGGTGCTGGATCACCCCCAAGCCCCCCAAAGTCCAGGCCATTAGATTATTGGCTCTCTTTTTAAAATCTCTTCGAGACCTACAGTCGTGATGTCCTGGGCTTCATCCTCTGCCCTCCCTACTGCCATGGTGAAACATGGCTCATAGACCGAGAAACCAGAAGCCACAGGAAATGTTTTAACCTCTGACACGTGTGAAAAGTATGCCTGTTGTACCCACCATCTGTTCTTCTGTCCACTAGACTGTGGACTTCTCACAGTCTGAGCTACACCTCATTCATCTCTTTACCGCCAATGCATATCATCATAGGGGTCAAGATATAAATGGAATAAAAGGATAGTGATGATTTTATTAGTGCGTGTTCCTACTACACTTCTTTCCTACAAACTCCTCTCTTCCCAAAGCGTTTCTGCCTCATTTAGACCAATCACTTGAATGTCCCCTGCACAAGCCATGGTCTTTCCCACTGCCAAGCCTTTGTTAATATTGTTAGAAAGGACAGAATGTCCTTTCCCTCCAGGAAGTTTTCTTGGGTAGCATTTATCTTACAGGGCTATGGAGAGGCTGGAATAAGAATATGTGAACACATCTAGATGGTGCTTGCCACAGTAAACTGCATTTTCCTTCTCACTGCCACAGACCCTAATGACCCTCTGAACTTCTGGAGACTGCATGTGGGCCACATAATTTAAGCCTTGCATAAACACTGTTTTGTAATGCTCAGAAACTGTCTCTTCTAGATCTGTCTGGTCAATCTAGATATCCCCTTAGAGGATCACACTTTATTCCCTATGTTCATCAGAGCATCTAGATCACAGAAACACACAACTAGTAGGAACTCAACAAAAGCCAACCAGATGCCTTCCTCCTCTTTCTTCATCTCTTTTTTCTGCGGTATATACTTTTTTGGGGGGAGGTCTTTTTGTCTCCAGCTCACCCCTTGTTTACTTTTGTCCTGCCTATCTGGATCATAGCAGCCTAGACCAAGAATGGAAGGCTCACCCGTGCTGGGCCAATCAGGTCTTATGTCCTAGGGATGGACAAGTGTAATTTAAAATAGCCCAGAAGTCTCTGGACAGCTGAGACATGAACAAGTAACTTTGACTCCATGGGGCCCCTATATTCCAGCCTGTAGACTAGACAGACAAAGCAAGTATATATGGAAAGAGAGGAGGATGAAGCCATTAACCCATTAAGAGAATATTCCCTTCCAAATAAGAGAACGGGAGGCATCCAATCCAGCTTCATGTTCCCAGTTCTGCTAGCTCTCTTCCCAAGGTCCAGCCACTTTTCTGCCCTTGGCCTCTGTGACGTGCCAGTCTTCATTCATTAAATCCCTCCTCTCCCCTGCCCAAGGTACCTTGTGACTCAAAGATTCTTACTTAGTATCTTTTTCTTTTGCTTCCCCCTACCCAATACACCAAAGAGCAACTTTTGGGAGAGCTGAGGGCTTGGAGCACCTGGAATTTCCCTATTTATTTTATCTAATGGATCCAGTCTGGGGTGAGAGGAGCGGGGAGGAAAGGGAGAATAATATTTGGTAGTATCCTGATGACTGGGACATCAACTTGGTCCCTGCATTATTATACACATTCTTGGCCATCAGAAGCACCTGTGATAAGTGGCTCTTGAGAGAAGCATGATACAGGCAGAGAACTGTGCTAAGAACACTAGCTTCAAAGCTACACACACTAAATTCTGCTACTTAAGGGAGATATGGCATAGGGCTCCTTTGTTGTGCTTCTGCCACTATTGTGGATGAGGATCGAAGGGGCAGATCTCAGGTTGTGGTATGACTCAGTACCTAGCACACAGATGTCCTCCCTGATCCTTCTGTGTGCCTTCATGTGACAAGAGTGAAGGAGAGAAGGAGGGATGAAGAAAAGAGATGTTGGTTCTCCAAGAACACTGCTGTCCCTATGCCCTGGGGTCCCTAGAAGCGAGTTCAAGGGACACAGCCTTCTTCCCTGAGTGGGCTATTTGTCAAAGCAGAAAAGACAGTTTAGACAGGAGAAAGGAGGCAAAGCTGGAATATTTTTTAAAAGATTTTATTTAGTTATTTGAGAGAAAGAGGGAAAGCACGAATGAGTGTACAGTGGGGATGGGCAGGGACAAACAGACTCTGCACTGAACATGGAGCCCAATGCTGGGCTCTATTTCATGACCCTGAGATCATGACCTGGGTGCAACTAAGAGTCAGAGGCTTAGCCAAAGGACCTACCCAGGTGACCCTAGATTTTTTTTTTCCCTCGTAATCCAAGCTATCCTTCTCTCCTCACTGAGTGTCTTAGTGTACTCAGGCTGCCATATCAAAATACCACGGCCTGGGTGGCTTAAACCATAGAGGTATATTTTCTCACAGTTCTGGAGACTGGAATGTACAAGTCATCCTGCCAGCACGGTCAGATTCCGGAGAGGGTCCTCTTCCTGGCTGGTAGATGGCCACCTCCTCACGGTGCCCTCTTCACAGGCCCTTTCCTCAGGGTGTGTGCATGGAAGGATCAAGAGACAGACAAGGATCTCCTCCTCCTCTTAGAAGGCCTCCAGTGCTATTGGATTAAGATGTCATGCCTATGCTCTCCTTTAACTTTAATGACATTATAAGAGCTGTAACCTCCAAATACAGTCATACTGGGGGGTTAGGGCTTAAACATAGGAATTTTGTGGGGACACCATTCAAACCACAGCACTGGGGACCGGGAGAACAGGGCGCGGGGTGGTAGGGAAGGACAGAAGTGAATGCATCTCTCCTCTTTGCCACAGTAATAAATAAACATTAGAGGGGAGATGGATTCAAATACAGGAAAGCACAAGATATTATCACTATCCCAGGAGGGAAGAGACTGTTACATTTCCAATTATTAAAGATTCAAACACATGCATGGAATAAATGTATCTCATTTAGGTCTGGAAGTTTTCTGCCTTTATTCTTATTTAATTAGAGCATTTGCTACGTAAAGGCCTCATATTTTTGTGAGAAGCATCATCCGCAAATTTAACTCCAGAAGAAAAGTAATTAATTTCAGAAATGGAGGCTGTCAGTCAGTTAAATGCTGGCATAAACCATGTCACTAGTGAGCAGCCACAGCTTTGGGGTGTTATTTCTCTTATTTCTGTCAAAGCTGTTGGGCAAGGGATTGGGCAGAAAGGGTGTCTATGTCAGTTGCAAGTCTTATGGACAATGATACAGTCTAAAACTAGCCTGGGAGAGATGGCCAGTTTACATTTCCCTACACACACACACACACACACACACACACACACACACCTTTTTTTTTTTTTTTTAGTAACCTTTAAGGTTTGCTTATTTTAATCTTCATACCAAAAGCCTTATAACTTCCGGCAAACCAGCCACAGCCAGGAATAATAAAGAAAAACCTTATTCTGAATTTTAAACACAAAGGTAGGATTTTTCTACTTATAGATGATTCAGATAGAGTCTTTCTCCTTTGACCAGCTGATAGAATAAATTATTTTAGCTGACTTCTTTGGGCTGAGCCACCTCTGGAGTCCGGGAATAAACCCATTTGGTTGTGGTAGGTTATCCTATTCCAGTGCTGCTGGATTTCATTTGCTAGCATTTTATCTAAAATTTTATTTTTTAAAATTTATATCTACTGACCTGTAGGTTGGCTGTGTGTTCCACATTCACTATTCTTGGTCAGTTTAGAGGATCTGACTTTAGCTAATTTTATAAAAATGTATCAGGAAATTTGGTAAGTACCAGAACAGATTTACAAAGTGTTTGGCCAAGCCTCTTCTGATACCATGTTGTGGGGCCGGGAACAGGAATAAGCCAATGGACTTAGCCAATCAGCTCCTGTCCATTTGCTACCTTCCTGCCTACTCTGTCTATGGAGACCCCTCTCCATCATTTCTCCCCAAAGCATTTGGCTTATTTCCCTAAGATACTTATTCCCTTTTATAGCTAAATATTAATTGGTTTGCTTATTTGTTTTTCCACATTCCACTGAATTTTAACCTCTATGTGGACAAAACCAAGCCTGTTTCATTCACCACAATGTAATCCAGTACCTAGAACACTGCCTGAAGCATCTTAAGGGTTCTAGAAATACTTATTCAATGAAAGATAGATATAAGGCACATTTCAATTTGACCCCAGGTAAGCTTTATTGTTGAACTAGGTGATAAGAAATTTATAATACTAATAGTTATTAATAATTACCATTTATTGAATATTGGCTATATACTATATAATGATATGCAATATACTATAAAAGCGCTTTATGCTCATCATTTGATATGTGTTCTCTTATGTGATCTTTTCAAAAATCCTATAAAGTAGGCTCACTGACTATAAATAACTGTCTTCAAGCTACCCAGTTCATAAAGGTAGGATTTGAGCCCAGGTTTTTCCAAAGGTATTCTTGACAACTAGAAGAAAGTGCTTTCTCCCCAAAAAAGTTAAAGCGGAGAGAAAACTGGACTCAGTAAGTTTTTCACTATCGTGAGGCTATAGCTTGGTTTGTTTATTCTAAATATAAGGTTCTCAGACCCATGTTACATTTGACACTTAGAAGAATCTACAGTATATATAATGAAACTATTATGGCATGTAGAATAAATAGGATCATTTAAGTGCCAAAGGAGCTTTTTTTTAAAATGCAGCATTCATCAGGAGAAACTATTCCTTCTTCTGCCTCCTTTGTTTACAGTATTGTGCACAGAAAGGGAAAGAGAAAGGGATGGAGTCTTCCTCCCTCCCAGCCTCCTACCCTGGTGAGAAGTCTAGCAGGTGGGGGACCAGAGGCTGCAGAAGTGTGTTACCAGACACCATGGGAACACAGAGGAGATGGGAGGGAGGGCCTGCTAGTTGGGAGGGAAGGGTCCACTCCTACATTTTTCCCTCCTAAGCCAACCCTCCTGGCTTTGTGTATTAGTGATTCGCTTGGGCCAGCTCAACAGAGGAGCAATTCATGACAGACATAATGACAATTTTCTGTACTCTGGGGTTGGAAAGGAGGAGGGCCAAGAGAATGAGGATGGTCTGTACAGGCAGGTGGGTTGTCTGGAGCTGATCATGCAATAAATATTTACAGAGCAATTATAGATACTTGAAATCAGGGATACAATCCGAGAAGAAACCCAATGGAGTAGGAATATCCAATAATTTTTTTATATAAATACACTTGGTTATATTCTATGATGGAAAAATCACGGGTGCTCTGGAAAGGAAAGTAGGGACCTATTATACTGGGGCTGAGGATGGGTGGTCCCCAAGGCAGTGACATTGAGAGTAAAGCTAAAATAAAAGTAGCATGCGGCCAATATTACTGTCACCTACAGTCACAGCATTCTAGGCAGAAAGAACATTATAGACAAATTCTCTGAGGAAGGAAAGACATAGGTCAAAGTACAGAGAGCAGAGATGGGGCTGGTGTTGCTAGAGTGGGAAGTAAAAACAAGGTGAGTGGCAGAAGGCATAGGCAGAACCTTCTAGATATTAAAAACTGTGGCGAGCAGGAGCACTGAATAGCCAGTGACAAGCTTTGAGCAGTGGAGGGACAGAGCCAGACACACTGTTCCCTTCAGTCGGATTGCAGGGACAAAAACCAAGTGGAAGGGGCAAGGTGGGTGTCTGAGACCAGCTGGCACTTCCCTGTAGAGAGAGACCTGGTACCTGGTAGCTGATAGAATCAATAAAGAGAAAAGGGAAGGTTTGAGATTCAGCTTCGAGACGGAACTGTCAGGTCCTCATGTCAGCCGGGGTGTAGGAAATGAGTAAAGTGGAGACACAGCCTCTGACGAGTTTTGACTGTGTTTTGACTGAAACACTTGAGCTGCCATGTGGGTCACCGAATATATTTATCTGGAGCTTAGAAGGAAGTTTGGGGCTGGAATGTTAAATTCGATTGAATGTAATAAATACTGAACACTTACTCCCATTGTAGAAACACCAGCCCCATCTCTGCTAGGACATTGTCTTCCAGGGAGTCTCAATCAGTCTCAAACATGAGACCATATTCTGGAGACGTCGAGTGAGAGATACATGGTTACCATAGAAGGGGCCCTAAAGCTTGAAACTAATTGGACCCAGTGGTCATAAGGAGGGAATAAAATGAATGAGGATGAGAAAGGAATACAGGAAGGTCTATGGAAGAGGGAAAATTCAGTCCAAACCTTAAAGGTTGAGGAGGACTACAAGAGGCAAAGGAGTAAAGGCATTCCAGGCGGGAAGAAAACCCCTAACTAGGTATTGTGTACACACAAGGTGTTATGAGGCTAACTAGCCCCATATGGGCCACACAAGAAAGATAGTAAGTAAAGCTGAAAAGGCATCCTGGAGCCAGACTGCCCAAGACCCTCAGGTAACCTCAAGGAGTCTGGGTTTTAGGACTCTTGCAGCCCATAAGAATTACTTAGGAAATCATTTAAACTCTTAACCCCAGGCTCTGACCATTGACATTCTGATTCTGTAATTTTAGGAAGGAAACTAGAGAACCTGGGAGGCTCTGATAGAGCTCATCTGGAGACTGGCATGTGGGTACCACAGATGCTCATGATGGAGGATAAAAGTCCATGACTGCTCATAAAAGTGGCATCATACAATGTCTGACTTTTCATATCTGACTTATTTCTCGTAGCATAATGTCTTCATGGTTCACTCCTGTTGTCTCATGGGTCAAAATATCCTTCATTTTTTAGGATGAACACCATTCCATTGTCTGGATGTGCCTCATCTGTTCATCCAGTCATCCCTGGCTGGACCCCTGCAGTGCTTCCAGTCTGCCATGACCTTGGGTACACCACCAGGGAGTTTCACCACAATGCAGGGTCCAGGTCACATCTACGCTATCCAAATCCAAATCTCCGGGAACAGAACCTAGCTATCAGCACCTTTAAAACCTCTCCAGGTAATTCCAACGTGCAACCAAGCGAGAGACACGCCATTTCAAGTAGAAGGTGGTTGTTCACAGTGCAAATAGAGGGAAGAAAAATAGAAGGATGTGGGTCTTGGTCACTCTTCACTGTCTTCCTGCCAAGCCCTTCTTCCTGACAACTGAGGACAGAAAGCAACAGCCTTGAGGGAAGCCTCAGGATGAGGTCAGGTGCTGTACACAGGATGGCACTTCTTTAAATTCCTTTAACCCTCAACTGAACTGTATGTCAGCCATCTGAAAAGTGTACGTTCATGGCAATTTCCAAGTGATGTGATTTGCCTGGTGACTGGGATTAGAAATAGCCTCAACCTCCTCCTTGGTTTCTGGAATATGTATGAGCCAAGACTGAGCCTCGGGTGGTGGTAAAGCAGGTTTCATGGGGATGGTGCCCGGCTTTCACCAGCTTGTCTTCCGTCAGTGGGCAGGCTGAGGCCTTAGGATAGGAAGAACTGAGAGGCCCAGACTGGGAAGGCAGAAGCAGTTTCTCGAAGGGCTGCCCTGGGTGGCCACAGAGACTTCTGAGTGTGGCTAGTGGGACCAGGGGCAGATGCCTGGATGCAAGGATAAAATCAGAGGAAGCAGGAAGGGTCTGCAAGCAGACCTGGGGCGGAGAGAGGCCAGAACACCCTAGTTACGCAATAGCACGGTGGAGCCTTCCTAAACAGAATCTCAGCTGACAGGGCTTCCTGTCCATGCCTCACAGGTGAGGACCACTTTAATAGTAGGCTAGTAGTTCACGTTGACTACTTTTAATTTTCCAGCCCTTTCCAAGTAATAGTTCCATCATGGGAGAACTTGTCTTCTTCCCCAGGTAATCTGAGTGAAGTACAGCTGTGGTGAGTTTAGAAGTCAACGAGTCTTATGTTACTTTTTGTTGTCCCATGATTCTGCTGAGTTCATCCCTCATATAGAGTTAAGAAAATACTAAATTTTCTCCAGTTGCTTCATTTATTATGGTTACACAGCCCAGTGCCCCAACTCCTGTCTTTATGTAAAGGTGAGAGAGAAAACAGATCAATATTTATAATTTGCTATGAACACGGTGGCTTTTATCAAGACGCCAGCAGAAAAGGGAAAAGTGCAGAGGGAGAGACCTCCCAGGAGCAAACTTGCTGCATCTCAAAATCCTACAGGGAAAAGCGATGAACTGTAGCAACATTCAAGAGAAAATATGTCCTTCCAAAGCAGGAGCGGGGCTGGGGGACGGCGAGGCAAGGGAGAAGGGCATAAATCCACTGGGAGAAGAACAGCATACAAATGACCTAATTCAAACTCTGCATAAAGACAGCGTCCTCAACAGCACAGGGTGGCTGTGGACCAGGGTCCTGGGACACTCCATGCCTGAGTCTCAGGCCCTGTGGTGCCACTTCCCAGATCGTGGGCAGGTGACCCTCTTTCCAGTCGCCTCATCTCTACCCCGGAGATCATAGTGCCCACCCTTGGGGGGCTTGTGAATGTGAGCAAGACCATCCACTGAGGGATGCTGTACCCTAAGTGCCCCTCAAGGGAGGCAGAGGCCTCCTCCTCGGGGGCCGCGGGGTGCTGGTTACTCATCCTGGCAAGAGGAGGAGATCCTGTTGTAGTCTTTCTGTGTACTTCCATGGTCTTCCATCTTAAATACGCTCAACCTCACTCCACAGAAAAATGCAAATGAAACTACCCTGATGCGGTACTTTGCGCCCCCAGACTGGCTCACGGGAGGAAGCCTGAGAACACGCTCTGCCGTGGAAGCTGTGAGGAACCACGTGCTCTCCGACAGCTGCCGTGAACATCAGTCGGCACAGCCGCTAGGAATTTGTCAAAATTACAAATACACAAACCCTTTGTGTATGTACCATGCTAGCCATTAAAGGATTTTCCCCCTAACATCAAAAGATTAGAAACAGCTCAAATGTCCATCAGTAACGGACCATTTAATTAAACTGTGTTGCAGCCATCCAATAGAATACCTTGTAGCTAAGGGAAAGTAGCTCTTTCTGTATTGATACCAGAATTCTCCAAGACATATTTTGCATTTTTTAAAAAAGGCATTGCTCAGTATCTGTAATATGCTACATTTTGTGTAGTAAATGGGAGGTACACAAGAATATTTATTCATATAGAATAGCCACAAAGAAACTCCAAAAGACACATAAGAAACTAAAAATGCACGTACCTACATGGTGGGTAGTAACTGGCCTGTTGGGGTACAGGGCAGGGCAGTGATTTCTCACTACTTACACTTGTTTATACCTCTTTCTTCTTTTAAGGTTTCAAATCAGGAATTAATCACATAATAATCTGTGAAATTCAATATTCTAGAACCTAGCCATGTGTTCTGTGGTCAGTCTTGTGGGCTTGAACCTACCCCTGTTTAGAGTCATCACGGCCCACTCTCTGTTTATTAAAAGACATTTTTCATGTGGTTGCTTCTTTGTTTCCCCAACTTTGTTCCCTGACAGAACTTGGGCAGGCACTGTGTTCTTGGGAGGAGGCAGGAGACTGCATGAGATGAGCCCACAGCCCAACCCCAGTTTCTGACTCTGCCTCTGCCTCCATAACTGCTTGACCTTGGTTGGACAAGCTGCCTCTGTTGCCTGGGCCTCAGTTTACCACTCTGTAAACATGAGGATGTTGCTCTAGAATTTGCTCCTCTTGGTTTTGAAATTTTAAGGCTTTTGATATTTTAAATATATTTATGGTTTTGATATTTTAAATATCAAATGACAAATGCCCTTTCCCACATAATCTCTTGTTTCCTTTGATTTCTTCACCACATCCTTCCTTCTCCAAACATTCAGCAAGTATTTATCATGAGCCTGGGAATGGTGCTGGGTGCTTTGGGAAGACGAGGATGAAAGACAAAGATCCTGCCACCAAAGAGCTGATGGTTTGGGGAAAGAGAAAAGCAAGACAGTTATGATACAGAGGGAAAGTTCTACGATCAACTAAAATCTCAAGTAATAAAGCAAATTTATATCACCACAAACCCAAATATTCCTGTTGCCTTAACGCTGGAACACCTTTGGCTCCTTTCCTCTACTCTCCAGCTCCTTTCTTGGCCAACTGTTTTCCTTTCCTCTTAAAAGCTCTACTGTCCTCATCCTTGTCAAGATCCTCTTTACTTCCTGCCTGCGTGCATCCTGGACCCTCCCAACTCACCAGTTCTTTCCCACTCCCATTTCTTCTGAATCCTGTCTATTGTATGTACGCATGCAAGGCAAATATTCCTGCATTTCATTCATATAGGCTTCTGAACAAACAGTCTCTGAATAGGAAAACAGGAGATGAGCAAAATGCATGGTGAGCTGTGCTATTCAGCATTTAGAAATCAGAGCTCTCCACTGTGTTTTATTTCTGTGGGTCTTCTACGTAGTCAGAAATGATGAATGGAAAACCCTTGAGGCATTCTAAGATCCTGAGGTGGCTCCTTAACATCAAAGAAAAAGATCGGTGTGATCTTCATCTGGAAACATATACTTTATTGTGTTCTGGTTCTATGTGTGCTCATTCTATTAACCGGTGTATTTGATGAATGAGGAAAGCTAGTTCTTTGACTCTGCAAGCAGAGTTTATACTAACTGCCTAATAAAAACTTTTGTCCCGCACAAATAATTCTCAAGATTGTGGATTTGTAGCTTTTGTTAATGGAGAAACCAAATTGATTCTGGTCTTAAAAATCAAGACGACTTCCTATAATGACCCTGTAAACAGTTTCTCTGAGGTTGTTACCACCCCTTCAAAAAGAAAAAACATGCAACAACAGATAAATAACAACTACCAATAACCACCAATAACACATCCACACGGACCAGAATAAATAGTATAATCACCTGTTCAGGAAAGAATGCAAAACAGTTAGGCAAATTGCTTAGCCGATTATACAATGGGTGTTTGGGAATTTCAAGTGTGTTTCAGTGGAAGCGTAAATATTTATCTGTTCTATTTCTCAGTGTAACATATAGTCAATAAACATTTCCCTCTGATGTGCCAGCTACCTGTAGTATCAGTCACGGAGACTTCATTCATTTGCAAATCCTTTCCCACTGTCCTGGAATGATGTGCTTCCAACCTAACTACTGGGGTCCAGAGGTGATCAAAGATAGTTTTTCCTTTGATATTTGGACAGTGTCTGAATTACCAGTGTCCTGGTAGGCACTCAACTTTTATTCTACATAGAGGAAAAAATGGATATTTTCACCAGAAAGCTCAGGGAATCATAGAATTTAGAAAGCAAAGAGGACCCCGGCTCTACCTTCATTTACCAGAACTTCCCTTGGTGGGGCAGGGGTTGGGGGAAGCAGGGGCGGAAAAGTGCCCATTTAAAGCCACACTTGAGAATTTAGGCTCCTTTCAGATGCCCATTTACAAATTATTGTTTAGTTCCAGATTCTCTGTGGTAGTCCCACTATCCCCAACATTGAGGTCAGAATCTTATTAACTGGCCCTTAGTCTTTCAAAGCCAGTGACTCTAACACTGTGGTGCGTTCAGTAGGCTCCTTGCTCCCTAACAGGTTCAATCTCATCCCATGGGGACCTGATGGGAGTCCACTGGAGCTCTGCTCGGGAAGAGCCATGGGGGTCCAGCGAAAGCCCCTTCTCTGGGGCTTCTTATCCTCTCCCTGCTGAAGGCAATTGACCGGCAAGGAGCCTTGTGCTCTGGCAAAGCACCCTTGATTCTACTTACACCTTCCCTTTCCAGCCAAATACCAATGGCAGAGAGAAATGTTGGGTGGGTTTCCACCACCACAGCGGTACAGATCACTGAATTCAGCTGAGCGCTGTCAATAGCCCATTTCAAAGAGGAAGAAACAGCCTTAGAATGGCTAGGTACCCAAGGACACAGCACAGGCAGGGGACCCAGCCAAGGTTAGAAGCCTGGCTTGCCTGCTGTAGGACTGGTGCTTTTTGACTCTTGACTGTAGGCCAAGGACTCAAAGGACGTGAGCTTGAGCAGGAGACTCTAATAACCCCGTAGTTAGACCTACTCACGGAGGCTAGAACCAAAAGCCCATTTCCGGCCCTTCTCTGCCTCCTACCGATGCACTGATCTGGTCAGCCCACTTCAGTGCTTGGCCTGCCTCCCGGGGGTTCCTCCTGGGGGCTTCCTGGGGGAGATGTGCTCCACACCTGGCTGCTGGGCTTCCACGTTCTCTTTTCTCAGGTGGGGTCTTCTCTCCTTCATGCAGGTTCACACATCCCTGGTCTTCCCTGTTGATCACTCACCAGACTCACTTTATTCCAGACCTGAACACGCCTCTGAAGCAGAAGAGATCCACCTGTGGGTTACCAGGGACCTCCTGGTCTCACCCTGCTCTAGCCAGCATGGCCCGGCAGCTCCTGCTTCTTTGCCTCGCTATGCCCATGAATGCCGAAAGGCTGTCAAGTGTGTCTATAATATTAATACTTGAATATTCTTCACAGGGTTTACTTTATGTGCAACCCACCCGCTCATAAACGCAGGTAGATCTGGACAACGGACACATAGGCATCTGGGCCAGTAGTCCCATACATACTCACTTTTTTTGACGGTCTCACTCAATAGTCCCCTGCCTTGGGAAAAGAGCCAATCCATGTTCTCTCACTCATTCTGAACACTAT
Organism: Mellivora capensis; assembly: GCA_004024625.1. Lineage (NCBI taxonomy): Eukaryota > Metazoa > Chordata > Mammalia > Carnivora > Mustelidae > Mellivora > Mellivora capensis. The sequence continues at coordinate 22,644 of PISX010020283.1, read as the reverse complement.
TATGGATGTCTCTGGTCCATATTTGCCATTTTCCACCGATGTGTCCAAAGAGCAAGTGAAGCGTACTTGCTCCTACAACCTATCTGAGTCATACCCAGGTCTGAGCTTAACCAGGTGATTTACAGATGGAATACATTTATGCCGGGAAAACTAACTGTTGATTCAGTGTAAAGGACCACTGAGCAAGGCTAATGTAAACTGCTCAAATGTTAGTGCATCTGCTCTTTCTAGATCCCCAGAATATGCGCCCTAGCTAGATGGAATGTATTCACTTCCACAGAATGGCCAGGGTCTCTCTCTCTCTCTCTCATTTCTGGGTCTTTGCACATGCTGTCATCCCCCTCTGCCGATTCCCACTCTGCCTCTCATACCTCCTGAACTAGGTCCCGTAAGATACAGCACAGGTTGCTACCACTTATGTGCTTTCCCTACTAGTCCCCAGTTCCCAAGGGCCTCAGACTGAGCCTCTCTTGCTCCCCACTGTGTGCCCAGTGCTTAGCAGAACACCTGACAAATGAAGATTTGGGAGTTAAGTGGATGATGGAACAGAGTGACTGATAACAATTTACTCAATATCAAGGGCAGGTCACACCTGTTAGCATTGCTAAAGAAAGAGACAAAACCTGTTGCCAGGTGAAAACAAGTTAGCTCTGAAAATGCATGGCTGGCTAGGCAGGACTGGGTAGTTCAGTCGGTTTAAGGATCTGTTGACTTTGGCTCAGGTCATGATCTCTTAGGTCATGAGATCGAGCCCCACATTAGGCTGTGTGCTCAGCAGGGAGTCTGCTTGAGATTCTCTCTCTCCCTCTGCCTCTCCCCACTTGTCCTCTCCCTCTGTCTGAAATAAATTTTAAATTTGCAAGGCTGCTCTAATCCCATTTATAGAAAATTATCTTTCTTAGAGAAAGAGAGAAGCTTTTCTGTCTGGAAGATGTTTACCAAACTGTTAATACTGGGATAGAGAAAGTGGGGGAGATGTTTTCTTACTTCCTTTAAACAACCCCATACTGCTTGAATATCTCAGATGAGAACAAGTCAGATTTATATAAGACCTCCTAAACATGACTAATTCGAAAAGACAAACAAATGCAAATGTTTGTGCTTTGTCCTCCTGGAGCCTGCAGGATGGAAGGAAAGCCACTTGAGAGGACAGCACTGGTCACAGCCTTCTGCAGGCACTGTGGGGAGGGCGGGGGCAGGGGAGGGGCGGGGGGGTGGCGGGCCTATGGGAAGCAGCCTGGACCTGGAATGTCTGCAAAGAAACAGGGTATCCACATACCTAGCATGCTCTTCCTAAGTAAGAATTTGTTCTCATCACCACTGGAGCTTTCTGATGGTTTCTAACCAAAAACACACAAAACCAAAATGAAAACAACAATTACGTGTTTCCTATGGATTGGCCGTCCTTTTCATTCGTCTGATGAATATGTAATTGATCCCAGAGGTGACAGCCCAATAGCTATGCTTTGTGTTTTCAGCTTTTTTCCCTCCTTCCCTCCCTTCCCTTACCACATTTGAAATAAAATGCAGATCACCCTGTCTATAATCTAGTACTAGAACTGAGCTTTTAAAATCTATGTACCATGTACACTAGGCTCAGTCTGACTACCAGCATCCTCTTGCTGGTAACAAGGATGCTAAAAAAACACTAAATACCTGAAGATTATAGAAATTTACCCTTGTGTGTAATAGCAAGAGGGAAAAAAGGGTGGTGGGGGGAAAACAATCCAATTCTGTTTTAACAAGGAACAGCTAAATAAAGTTTGGTGTTATCCTGCTTGGATAATGAAACAAGAATTTAAAAGAAGGGAGTCAGAACTCTCCTATCAACATGGGGATATCCTAGATGTACTTGTGAATGAGACAAGCAAACTGCAGCATGAAAAATAGTGGTGATTCTATTTATAAAACAAAGTCCATACATATCCCTTCTACAGCAACATATGCAAGTAGGTAGACAATTCTGGAAGGACACAAAAATGTGAAAAAGCAGTTACTTTTTGTTAGGATAGCAAACTCCTGGGTGAGGACAAGGATGGAGATCAAACTGGACTCCAGTGTTACTTGTTTGAATTCTTATAAGAGGACTGTGTTTATCTATGACTTTTACAGCCAAAAATTAATTTTAAAATTATATAGTATTTGTAATGTGCCTAAGTATTGCATGCCACAAAGTACACTCCCGACGAATGTAGCCGCATTTTTCATTTCAAAAAGTAAACAACCATTGCTGATTTGATTAGCCCTAAAGTTTCAAAATATATTGCTAAAAAATTAGTTTATGTGTGTCAAAGACGTGTGTCAGCAGAGAAATTTCATTCACCCATTTATGGACTTTGTAATCCATGTAGAAAAGTAGAAAGAGACACAGATAAAAGTCTAGGCAGTGATGCTATCAGTGGAGCAAATGGCCTCCGAGCTTCTCAGAGAACGCCTATCTTTATTCCGGCCTCGGCCAAGTCCCATTTCACCCCCGCATCCCTCTTAACGGGCCATGGAGACTGGAAGAGTATTTTAAATATTCCATTCACTCCCTGGAGGAGCCAATATGACATTTCCACGGAAAAGAAACTTGTACCATATTACCTCTTAGAAGTATACAGGCTCACGACTGTACAATTTGATAATTGAGAAATCCAATTGGCTCTCTGTGAGGCGGGGAAAATGGATTTTAGAGGAGATGGAATCCAGGCAATGATTTTCAGGCAGACGGGTCAATAGCTCTAAGAGGCCAGATTGATTGCAGGCAGGGGTGGGCCCAGGCAGTGGAGAGGGGCTGGGAGTGGCTGGGAGAAGCCAGTCTCTTGCTGCTCTGCTCCCAGGGCCCAGGAAACTGTCTGATTCAGCTTCCTTCCTGCTGAGTCCCTGTGTCCAAATTCGGGCCCTTTCCTTTTCCCACGGTTTAACATTTCTTGAGTACTTTCCCCTTGAAGTGTGGGGCTACGTTACTTGGTAGCCCAAGTCACCCGTTACGAATAATGATCAAGTTGCTGCAATGGGGGAATGGCTTTTTCTTTCTGTTCTTAAACAAATTGAGATCCAAGGCTAATTATTAACAATGGCAGTCCTATTCCTTTGCCTTTCAATTTGCTTTCTTGCATAAATGATAAAAGATCCACTATCTGCCTTATTTACACCATAGTAAAGACAGAGAACCTCTGATCCAGAGAATTGTTCCACTTGTCTCCCCTGGCTTGATCTCCTGCCTCTTCCGAGGCCCAGCAGGTCCCGATTCATACTGTGACTCTGCCACTCCTTGGGTGTGAAATATTGGGCAGGTGATAATAATGGTCTGAGGTCCAATTTCTTTTCTGTCAAAGAGGGACAGTGAGGGGGCCAGAGCAGCTCCACAGCATGGTGGGCATTTAATATCTAGTTATCATCTCCCTGTGGAGTGCAAGCCCCAAATAGGCCCACTGAGTAGCGCTTTGCCTGCCCGTAATTCGCTCCTGACTTTATTTCCCAGATGGCTCAGTAAGTCAATACTAAATAAACCCTAGTGCCTTCTGTGTTTCTATTTCCCATTGTGAATTTCATGGTGGGCCCTTCCTGTCTTCCTCCAACTTCCAGCCTCTCCTGATTAATTCTTCTGTCTCTGATTTCTAGGATACCATTTGCTTACTGGGGAACACTGGCGACAAAGGTCAGGAAGAGGTCCTCATTGGACTTAACTCATGTCCTACTGAGTATGTCTGAAGCCCAAGAACTGTCCAAATACAGTCAGTGTGGATGAGTGTCTTGGGTCTACTTTGAGACTGCATGCTCAGAGGTCGAGGGATCTGATCATTTTGGATAGGAGGAGAAGTAGTCTGATTCTGTTGCCCATATTCTAGCATCAGAAACAAGGAAATCTACTGCTGAAGTATTTGTATCAAGTGGTGCAGTAAGCCAGGTTGAAGCCTGACTCATTGCCACTGAATTTCTCCTCTCCTAATGGAATTCTGAGAAAGACTCTTCCACTTCTGTGTATTTAGGCTAAGACAGGCCCATTCCCCTGCAGAAAACAAATACAAATCCTTGACATAGTAGGAAACCCAACTGCCTGACTGCGCTTCAAAGTGCACAGAAACAGACGGGCTGGTGGGGAATGCATGGTAGCTTGCAAGAGGGAGCCAGAGGGCTCTAACAATAAATGTATACATCCAAGGCTTTTAGCCTGGGGCTAAGCTGCCTGCGCAGAGGTAGGTGAGGTGGCATGAGAAAAACCTTGTACTTTTTCTGGCCTTGGGAACCAGACAAGTGAAACCAAGCAATCATGGGCGCTCAAAAGGGAAAAGAACCAGATAGAGCATCCTCAAACTCTTGCTTACTCAGATCTCTCTAAAATCCCTGAATGACTCAAGCATGTACCAGATTTAGAAAAGCCAAGATAAAGACAAAAGATCTGCATTAAGACCAATGCTGCTCTCCAAAAATAAAATTTTCAACTCAAGCCCAGCCAAGGAAATTACCCGCTGGAACAAACTAAGCAACAACAACTGGGTAAAAATAACAAATTCCAAAACTCTCCTAATTTAATATGCATAATGTTCAGGATATAATCTGAAATTACCTGACTTTCAAAGAACCAAGAAAATGGAGCATATTCCCAAGAGAAAAACAGCCAACTGAGTCCAACCATACAATGAACTAAATGTTGAAACTAGCATAAAAGGATCTTAAAGCACTGTCATAACTATTCTCAATTATATTAAACAAAACACATTTCCATAAGAGAACATCTCACCAGAAAAACAGTAAGAGTAAAAAAGGAAGAAATGGAAAAATCCCAAACCAAAATATATCATTTCTTTCTTTCTCTTTCTTTCTTTCTTTCTTTCTTTCTTTCTTTCTTTCTTTCTTTCTTTCTTTCTTTTTTTTTTTTTTTTGAGAGAGACAAAATAAGAGAGAGAGAGAGAGAGCATGAGATGAGGCAGGGTCAGAGGGAGAAGTAGACTCCCTGCTGTGCAGGGAGCTTGGTGCAGGATTTGATCCTGGGACTCCAGGATCATGACTTGAGCAGAGGGAGTCACTTAATCAACTGAGCCACCCAAGTGTCCCCCAAAATGTATTTCTAAAACGAAAAAGTCATGGGATGGACTTAGATAGGCCAGTGGACATGACAGAGGAAAGAATAAGCGAACCTGAAGACAGGTTAATAGAAGCTATACAAGATGAATAAGAAAGGGAAGACTGAAAAAGACATGTTCAGAACCTTATGAATGTGTTAGATGATATCAAATAGTAACCATACAAACATCTGAAATGACATAGAATAAGGGAGAGTCAAGTTCAAAACAATTTTGAAGTACCCAATAATGATTAAGTAACCAAGAAAGTCTCCAGTATTCAGAAATTAAATAACACAATTTAAATAATCCTTGGTTCAAAAAAGAAATTACATGAGAAGTCAAAATATATTTAAACTGGGGACGCCTGGGTGGCTCAGTTGGTTAAGCAGCTGCCTTCGGCTCAGGTCATGATCCCAGCGTCCTGGGATTGAGTCCCACATCGGGCTCCTTGCTCAGCAGGGAGTCTGCTTCTCCCTCTGCCTCTGCCTGCCACTCTGTCTGCCTGTGCTCACTCTCTCTGACAAATAATTAAATAAAATCTTTAAAAAAATATATACATATATATATTTAAACTGGGTAACAAAAATACAAATATATCGAAACTCTTAGGCTGCAGTAAAGCAATGCTTACAGGGATGTTATAAGTTCAAAAGGCTATATTAGTAAAGAGAGGACTCAAATTGACGATCTACATTTACATCTTTGGGGTGCCTGGGTGGCTCACTTGTTTGAGCATCAGACTCTTGATTTCAGCTCAGGTCATGAACTCATAGAGTTGAGGGATCAGGCCCCGTGGCCAACTCCACACTCAATGCAGAATCTGCTTGAGATTCTCTCTCCCTCTGCCCCTCCTGCTCATTCTCAGTCTCTCTCTCTCTCTCTCTCTCTCTCAAATAAATACAACTTTTAAAAAAAGTAAACTTACATATTTTTAATTAAAATTTTTTTAATTAAAAAATTTCTTTAAACTTTTAAGAAACTAGAAAAAGAATGAATTAAACACAACGTAAGTAGACTGAGATAAAGACAAGAGCAGTTGTCTTTATATACTCAAGAAGAAATAGGAAACTTGAACAGACCTATAGTACCTAAGGAAATTTATAATGATTTTATTTATATATATGTGTGTGTGTGTGTGTGTGTGTGTGTGTGTGTGTGTATGAGGCTTAAATAATCCACAGAGAAATGAAAGTTGGAATAATTGAGTTTAGAAAAATCATTGCTTACAAGATCAGAATATAAACATTAATTGCATTTCTATATACCGATTAGTAAGTGGAATTTTAAAAGGCACAATTACCATAATGTTCAAGTTACCAGATATCTAGGAATATCTAAGATTTAAGAGCTTCAACAAAAATCTATAAAATATTATTGAGAGAAATTAAAGCAGACCTAACTGGAAGGTAGAATGTGCCATGTTCACAGATTGGAAAACTCAGTATTGTATAGATACTGTATAGATGTCAGTTTCCCTCAAATTTGATCTATAAATTTAGTAAAATTCTTGCATGTGTAATTCGATAAATTCATTATGAAATTTATATAGAGATAAAAGGGGCCAAGAAAAGCCAAGATGCTCTTGAAGAACCAAAGTGAAAGGATGGGCTCTGCTTGATATCAAAATGGACTATAAAGCTACAGACACATAACCAAAAAGAGGCACACCAGCGGAATGAAATGGAGAGCTCAAAAACAAACCTAGTTGTACACTGACAGTGGATTAATGGTGTGGGGAGTACTGCAGAGCATTGAGGGAAATGATGGGCTTGTTAGTTACAGGTACCGCAACTACAGGATATCCAGTGGCGGGGGGTGGGGGGGGCACTTGAGCTTACATCACACACATAAAAATCAATCCTAGGAAGATCAGAGGTCTACATAAGAGAGACAACATGACAAAGCTTCTAGAAAATAAAGTAGGAGAAGTTTTTTAGGACCTCAAAGTCCAGAAAGACTTCTAAACCAGACAGCAAAAAAACGAACCATAATGAAAAATATTGGTAGTTGTGACTAAGTTAAAAATAAGAATGTCTACCATCATAAGACGCTTGGACAGGAATGAAATGGCATTGCCATGGAGTCTGAGGAGGTATTTGTAATACAGTAGCAACTGAAAAACTGCACTCAGAAGACACAAAGAGTTCTTGCAAATAAATAAAACAGATCGTACAAATTTAAAACTGAAAGGTTTGAGCAGGTAATTCACAAAAGATGTTACCCTAGTAGCTAAAATCCATATGAAAAGGTGTTTAACTATATTAGCAACTGGGGAAAATGCCAATTACTAGCACAATGAGGTACCACTGTTCACTCACCAGAATGCTATACAACAATGAAAACAATTTCTCTGCACAACAAAATGGATTGATCTCAAACATGTAATGTTGAGAGAAGAAATGAGATGTATAGCGACACATACTGTACAAATCCATTAATAAAAAAAAACTTTAGGACGGGGCACCTGGGTGGCTCAGTGTGTTAAAGCCTCTGCCTTCAGCTTGGGTCATGATCCCAGGGTATTGGGATCGAGCCCCACATCGGGCTCTCTGCTCAGCAGGGAGCCTCCTTCCCCCTCTCTCTCTGCCTGCCTCTCTGCCTACTTGTGATCTCTGTCAAATAAATAAACAAAATATTAAAAGAAAAACTTTAGGACAGACAATACTGAACTATAATATATTAGGATAAACTTAACTTATAAAACTCTAAGGAAAGTAATGAACTGACAACTATGAAAGCCAGGCTGGTAGTTTTTTAGGGAGAAGAGGTGGTGTTGAAACTAAGTGGGAAACTAAAAGAGAGCTTCTGAGGTGCTGGAAATGTTCTATTTCTTGAGCTGGATATTGATTATGTGTTTGTTTCATGATAACGTGTTGAAGTGTTTGTGGGTGTGTGTTGCAGGAGGAGGACTATGTAGCACAGATGATGATTAAAAAATGGGGTCCCTGATCATCCTGGAGATGTGACAACAGCCCTGGAGAGCTCACCTCTGAACTCCTTGTAGGCTACAAAGAAACCAACCTCAATCTTGTTAAGTCACCTGTTAAGGCATTTCTGTTCCTTGCAGCCAAATCTACTCCTAACTTCTACAAGATAAGTCTGAATTTTACACTTGATCTTAGCCAAAAGGCCGAGAAGCGATAAGTCTGAATTTTAATTCAACTCACACATAGCAAACAGCGATTATCTATTAGGCTGTGTGCGTGGTTTTGGGGACAGCGTGAGCAATACTGAACTTCAGGACTGTGGGGATCAAGAACAGGTGAGACACGCACGAGGAGATCAGAGAGAAGCATTTAGCCCACTACAATCTGAATTGTGCCACAGTTAGTTGTCTATTTCATGGAAGAACTTAGATCAGCTGTTAATTTTCCAGGGTAGCTGCCCTTCCACGAGCTTCTCTTGCACTATGTTTATTTATGCTGGTCTTATGGTCACTGCAGCAAAGTAAACATGCTTTTGTTAAAACCATCTGCAGGCCAACTCTTTGGTTAAAATGGGTTTCTTGGGCCTCTTTTGACTCTTCTTGGATCCCAAGCACAATCGGACGAGGATGGTGAAACCTTTACTTTTCAGAACTGAGCTTCATTTAGCTTCATGTGCTGGGTGCAGGGTCCTGAAGTGAGCACCGAGCAGAAAATGGGGATAGGTCACACTCATTGCCAGAATCAGATTGAGCCCCGGTTATTTGAAAGTGAGCTATGAAGCAAATCGAAGTTGTTTTTAAATACATAAATCCAATAAGCCAGTTGGACCTGGGACTAAGCCTGTATCTTTTCTAGAATTATTCAACCAGAAAATCAAAATATTCCCTAAACTGAATCTGAATTGAATTGTACCTCTATTTCATTTGGTTCCAGTCCCTGGATTGTGGAAGGAGGGGAGGGGCTCGTTTGTGCAGGAGGAGCTGACGAGTGGGAGCCTACGTGGGTGGCAGAAGGTTCCATGAGCCTGTTGTGTTTGGAATGTAAAACAAAACCCGTTAGGGATCTGACACGCAGGAGCTCTGGCTGCACGATAGCAATTCAGCCATCAAAGGGGAGGATGACCTATATTTGCCTGTACAGCCCGTGCATTCGCTGTTTAATCAGCACTTGAGAAATCAGCACGGTCCAGGGAAGATAGCAGAGTTTGGCCCCTTGCTTAATGCTCCCAAAGATGGGCAGCCTACCTGACAGGTATGATTTATTACACAAAGAATGCAATGTTTTCTTCTTGAAATACACTCCTTGGGCACAGCCAAGAAAGTGTCACACTGTTCCAAACGCTGCACGGTAGCTGAGGTGGTGATCAAGGGAAGGTTTCACCAGCCCAGACACCTAGGCTGGGAACACAATGTATTGTAATGCAAATGGTTCAGTCCTTCTCCAGGAATCAAGAGCTTTTCAAAGAGGTACCAGAGGAAGGAACAAATGGCTGCTGAAAGCAAAATATAGAAATAAAACTAAGTAGTGTCACAGCATTTTGTCTCTGTGAACCTCACAGTTGCCCAACATCAGAAATAACTTTGACTCATGCTGTACCAGGGCTTTGGGGAAAGAAGCCCAAAGGGCAGGCCCTCTGCCCCAGGCATAAAGAACAGGGTGAAAAGCCGGGGCCGGGTGTGGAGGGATGAACTCCTGGTGATGTCAGCACAGTGCTGGTTCCCAACATCCGCCATTTATCCATGTGTCGGTTTATAACACGCCTTCCATACACCGTGTTGGGCTCTGGGGACGTGACTAGAGAAGAAAAAGTATGTGTCATCGTTTTAGTCCTGAAGTGTGTCCCCTTGTGGCGGATGCCAGACAGCAATGCTTGAGGATTTGAATGTTGAGCCCCATGAGTTTTCTCACATTTGTCCCTGGCACTGAGACTGCTGGGACTGATTAGCTAACAGCCACGGGCTGAAGGAGAGCATTTAGATGACCCAGGGGCCAAAAGGTTGTGTCCTAATCACCCCTTACAGCACCACAGATAGAACAAGGCTAGGGGAGAGTTGTCACATTGCTGCCTGCTTAAAATCCCTCATGTTTGATGCTCTTGGGATCAAGCCTAAAATCTTTAGTTTTGACTCCAAAGGCTGCCAACCCGGTGCCCAGCCAATCACGCTGTCTCCTAGCCACAACACCAGTGTCCTCTTTTTTTTTCTAACTTGCTTTTCTCCTGTTTATGCCAGGGCTTCTGTCCGGACTTTTCTATGTAGAATTATGACTTTTGCTTGGCTGAATGTCCCCGGTCCTCAGGAGAAGGCCTGACGGTCACTTTGCTGGGAGGTTTACCATACACCCTTTCTCCACCCATTCCAAATGAAGTCTCTGCCCCATTGGCCCACAGATCCTTTCACATCACCTTCTTCGTCCTTACTGACAGCTATAAGAATTGTTGTGTATTTGTTGGCAAGCCCTCTTTCATGCTGGATTCCAGTCTCTGTTAGTTGTGCGATTACATCTGTTTTTACTTGTGGCCATATCCTACCCTCTAGCCCAGTGTCTGCCTCATAAGTGTAACGGTGGCTCATACTGGATATGTTGGGCTCATATCTACTGGGTACTTTCCACCTTCTTAATGCATTAATTTGATTAAGGCTCACAATCACCTATGAAATAAATGCAATCGACACACTCACTTTGCAAATGAGAATCTGGGGAATAGAGAAACTAAGCTACTTGCCCAAGGTGACCCAGCCAGTAAAGGGTTTAAACCCAGACCCTGGAACTCCGAAGCTTGAGGTCTTAGCAGCTACACTGCAGTTAGCGCAAGAAAGATCTGTCGAAGGAATGAGTTTATAAACATAGGCATGAAATTTGTTTGGCATAATGTTTATGAAACTAACTGGCCACTGGAAGTAAACGGGCGAAAGGTATTTTCTTTGCCCATTACAGATGCTAACATTTATTCAACGTTCATCGCATTCCTTTGTGTTGCCAATAAGGAAATTGTGGCTAAGAGAGTTTAGTAACAGGTCATACAGCTAATGAGTAGCAGAATTTGGATTCCAAATTGCCGCCTCCTACATCAAATCGAGAATGACACATGCTACAGTAAGGAAGAGGAAGCACCAAGCTGGAGGACATTAGTCACCCACGCCCAGGCACAGACAAAGCCCTTCCAAGTGAAAGAGCAAAGTAGGTGGGGCTGATTCCTGTCTCCCCTCCCCTTACATATTCCACCTCAAGTCAAGGTCTAGGCAATGGCTGTTGAAGACAGTTGAAACTGGCACTGGCAGGTACAGAATCTTGGCCTCCACATGTGACATCTCAGACCAGGAGACTCCTACTTAGTAGGTTTATTCCGTCTCCTCCCCTTGCTAGGTCACACCTCCTTCCCCAAATCCATACCACACCCCTCTTCTCCCAACTGGTCATCTGGGCTGCCCTGGCTTCTGGTCCCCAATTCCAGCCCTTGAGTGAAAACATGAAGGAGCACCAGTCAGCCCTGCAGCGGCTGGCGGAACTCACCACTGTGGACAGGCAGGCTGTGACTTTGGGCACCAGGTGGATGATTCACTCAGCAGATAGGAAATGAGCGCCGGTGACACGGCAGGTCTGGCGCAGAGCGTCAGGGATCTAATAGCGAGCAGCCTATGCTGTGAACATACCACCTACCCAGGCAGACAGCAGATTACAAAGCGACCGATCACACAGTCAGTTGTGGAATTCTGGGACCAGGTGATATGAATTATCACCAAAAGATGACTTCCCTGCTAACTCTGTCTGGTTATCCACTAGTCAGTGTGGTCCTCCCCCCGGTGCCCAGTTATAGACACGCAAGCTCACAGCTGATAACCAGAGAGGTTAAACCTGTCATCTTCTACACGCTAGGAGACGCACCTTCTGTGACCAGACTCCCATTCGGCATTGAGCAGAAAACGAAGCACGACTGGTTTTGTGGGTTTTGCCACCAAGACGATGATAAGAAAGGACGGGGAAAAAGAGAAGAGGCGCTTTGGGGGAAAGTCAACCAGGCAGGAGAATTGCATCTCCTGAATGTTTTTACCTCTCTGGGTGACCTCCAAAGGATGTTCATAACAGTCCAGGGGGTGACTGTGAACAGGGGTCTGCTTCCTGCTTCTCAACAGGTACTTCATAAACAGCAGTTCTGTGAGGGAAGGAGCAATGCAGCAGGGGTGGCCAGGTGGCACAGGTGAGAAATATGACAAAGTTTGTCCCCAGCCTCGTGCAAGCCAGAGCTAGCGTGACCAATTCCTTCGGGCCTGCAGCAAGCAGGCAGGTAACCAGAACACGGGCCAGTGTGCCAGGAAGCACCAAGGATGCTCAGGAGGGCAAAGGCCAAGACAGAGAGTATAACAAAGGCACCTGGGTGGCTCAGTTGCTAACCATCTGCCTTGGCTTAGGTTGTGATCCAGGGTCCAGGGATCAAGCCCTGCATCGGGCTTCCTGCTTATCGGGAAGCCTGCTTCTCCCTCTCCCACTTCCCCTGCCTGTGTTCCTTCTCTCGTTGTCACTCTGTCAAATAAAACAATAACAACAACAAAACCACAAAGGCTCCTGGCACATTCCACGTCTCCAGTTCTAGGAGAGTGGGGAAGGAGTCCCCAGAGGGACACCCACAACAAGACTCCCCCTCTGCCTTTCTGCTCTGCTTGGTGTGAGATGTCAAGAAGCTTGGGATCAATAAGCATACGTGTGCCTGAAGGTGGGTGTGTAACACCTGGCGGGAGAGCTGTGAATTGGGAGCGGTACCTAAACAATGGCAGAATGTAGCTGTAACTCAATGCCTGGGCAAGATTTTTACACCTAAGACGCTACAGGTTGCATGTAGGGCATCAGGCAAAATTTAGTTTTCTCTTGGCCAAACAGAAGCATGAGAGCTTGTCTGAGCCAGTCCTTTCCTAGCCTAGAGGTGAGGATTTTCCCCCCACTGGAGACCAGTCCCTCCCTCTCTGTCGGCCTTGTCCCGTGCCACTGTGTGTTCAGTGTTGGTCACCAGTGGGCACCACCGTTGTAGCAAGATGGGCCAAGACTGTGGATCTCTTCTTCAAGATCAGCTCTGTGTCTACAGGTGACAGAGGCAGAAGGTATGGGAAAAAGTGAATGAGCTAAATTCTGATAAGGAGTTGATGCACCAAAACCTTCAGACCCCAAAACACTGCTGGTAACAGAATTTGTTGAAAATCCCTACCAAAGGAGCGCCTGGGTGGCTCAGTGGGTTAGGCCTCTGCCTTCGGCCCGGGTGATTATCTCAGGGTCCTGGGATCGGGCCCTGCGTCAGGCTCTCTGCTCAGCAGAGAGCCTGCTTCCCCTCTCTCTCTGCCTGCCTCTCTGCCTACTTCTGGTCTCTCTCTCTCTCTGTCAAGTAAATGAATAAAATCTTAAAAAAAAAAAAAAAGAAAAAAGAAAATTCCTACCATGGATACTCCGGAACACAGTAAGAGCTCTCCTCTGCTTAAGGGAATCTCCAATTTCTGATTTTCCTGAGACCAATGGAAACAAAAGGACCCTATCAGGGTGCCAACCAACCAGGTAGAGCACAGCCTGGGAATTAATTTACAAACAACCTTTGCTTTGGACTGTGAACTCCTCTCATGAAATGACAACAGGCTCCCTGTAGGCCAGCTCCAACAAAATGCAGGAATGGCAACAAACCTTCAGTGTCCCCCTGTTTCCGGGTGTATCAGGGCCTAGAGGCATGAGGGTGGTTTGCAAGAGGGAGAAGACATGGAGAGGGCTGAATGGGGAAGAAGGAAGAGAGGAGAAGAGAAGGTGAATAGGGGTAAAAGAGAAGACAAAACAATGCAGACGGTGTGCCATATTTATGGAATCTGGTTTTCTCATTCAAATTGCGACCAGTTTTATGCCTATAACGGAACAATAGCGATAATGACATTATTTATCCTGGAGAAACAAAACTATACATAGCTTGACTCTCCATCAGTAGGAGGCTGGTTGAAACAATTATAGTGGCATTATATTCTGCACTGATTACATTATGAACAGGCTGTTTAAGATAGCACGTGGCTCTTCAAAAGAAAAAGTTTATGGGTCATATGGGCCCAAAGAGACAGTTATGAAAGCAGAAAGAGTACGTATGTTGCCATTTTTGTAAAACAGAATCAAAAACAACACACACACATATATACTCAGGGAGAAATAAAGTCCCTGACATTTATGTATGTGTTTAGAGCAGAGAGGAAGGTGAGAGATCATCCGCAAAACTTAGGAATGGATACTTCTGGAAGGGAGGAGGAGGTGCTGGAGGAAGGGAAGGAGGGGGAAATAGTAAGGTTGTCTTTGCACAATGCTGTATTGTGTGACTTGTCACGATGAGTACACATTAGCAGAATCTAAGATGGAAAGAGCAATAAGAAGGGTAAGAAATAGCAAACTACTTGGCATCTGGGATGACATAGAGTCCTTCATGGTCACAGCAAATGCGGACTCTTAGCAGCTCCTGCTAAGTGTTTCAGACACTCATGGGCATCTCGCAATGACCCCATGCTCCCGTTCTGCAGGCTCAGAAATGCTAAATCGTACTATTGCAAGGGGAAGGCAGACCGCTGTTTTTTGCTTCCAGCTCTGGCTTATCACAGAAGCCCCCGGAGCAAAGGTGAGCTAGAGGGAAGAGGTCAGGCCACAGGCTGCTGAGCCGGGCTGGTCAGGTGACAGGCGAGCAATTTCTTTCTGTGCCCAGGGGCAGGGTAGGGAAGGTGGCAGCTGTCAGCTAGACCCAGGGGTAGAAGTGCTTCCCCAGCATATCAGCATATCAAACTTTAATATCTCAATTCTCATGGCTGGGTTCGGCTGAGCAAACTGCTATTATCCATCAGCTTCTACACTGCATTTCCCAGGGAACGGGTGGTTTGGAACATTCTATGTCTGGAAGCATTTTATCATTGAGAGGACTTCACCAAGATGTGCGAAAACTGCCTCACCTGCTTTCCTAGTCCCCCGGGCAGGGAAATTAAGGGCATTCAGGTCCAGCCGATGAATGGTGTTAGGGAGCCAGATCTTATTAATTTGGGGTTTTGCGACAATTAAACATAACCCTCACTGAAGTCTGCCACTGCAACATCTGTGATGTAAAAGATTTGCCGGGTATCTTGATGAATAAGGAAAACACACAAGAGAGAATGGGAAATGTTTCACCTACTTGAGGGATTTAAGTGAGTTTTTGTTTTACTTGCAAAGAACTGACACAAGGTGTCTGTCTGGAAATGCCAACGCCCAAAGGGTGGTTATTAATGGCAAAAGCAGATTCAGCAAGATTTCTAGGTCATCACTTTTTAGAAGTAGCCAAGTAACTATAGCTGCTTTAAAGTATTGTCTCTCTCTCTCCAGCAATGATGTTTCCTAAAATGACTAGACGGTCTCCAATCAGAATTGATGATGTCTCCACATAGCATCTCTGAGACCGGAAACCCGACCGCAGCAGGTGCCCCAATCTATCTTGCCATTTACTCATGTCTGGAGATGTGAGCCTGAAAACTTGCGATTTCCGTCTCCACGGGCCCCGGCAGGTGCAAGCTGCATGCTGCCTTGGAAAAGACAAGCCTGCTTACTTCCCCCTCCGATCCCCTTCGGTGTTTTCAAAATGACACTTTGCCTCGCCTTGCTGTGGCTCCTGGACTCCGTTTCCTTGTCTCCAAGGTTGTTCCTGTCTCCTCTCAAAGTTCTCGCTGCGTCTCCTCTGGAAATGTGCACACGGGGGAGAGCTGCGCAGCTCGGCTGCCTATGCGGTCTCAGACCTCCTCACCACCTCGTCTTCTGTCCCCACTATCGGCTGCTCTCCCAAAGGTCACCAGTGACATTCTATCAACAAGCGCAGTGACCTTTTCTCAGTCTTCATCCTGCTTGACCTTTCTGAGTGTCTCACACTACGGGCCATCTCTTGTCTGCCTTTTTGGAAAATCCATTTTTACTTTGTGTCTCCTATTCTGTTTCTACATCTGGTTGTTGTTTTTGGGCTTCATTGCTCCTCTTTCTTCCCCTTATTCCTATACATAGAAAAGTTCTTCAGATTCTCTTTCTTCTGGGTGTTAGGGGTTGTGTCTCACTCTCTCCCATATAAATGCATCTTTGTCAGGGCAGTGGGGAGCGGGTACTTGTGTGGTGCAGTCAGTGAAGCACCTGCATCTTGATTTCGACTCCAGTCGTGATGTCGGGGTCGTGGGATCGAGTCTCACATCAGGTTCCGTGCTCAGCACAGAGTGTGCTTCTCTCCCTCTCCCTCTGCCCCTCACCGCCCCTACTCTGTCTCTCTCAAATAAATAAATAAATCTTAAAAAAAATAAATAAATGCATCTTTCCTGCATTTCCACCGAAAATGCTAGCCTGTTCTTTCTGGCAATGCCGCCACTTTCCTGGTCGGGAAGTGGTGTGCCCACCCACCCAGACGGTAAGTAAAACCCTGTTGGGTTGTGACTCTGAAATGTCTGTGGCAAAGTAACGTTTGCCATTTCCTCATTAAGTGATCATGGATCAACTCCACTCTGAGCTTGTCTCTGAACCCTTGCCACGTGGATGGCGGCAAGCGCACTGCAGGTACTGCAAGGGTTATGGCACTTAAACACCAAAGCACAGAGACCCTAGGCCACAGGACACACCCCCAGCTCTTCCTACGTAGTCACAGCTGATTTTTGTCCTTCCTGGTAATGGCATTCCATGAAGACCCCAAGTACAATGAATTCACAGACACTGAACCATTGCTCCCTGGGAAATACAGGATTAAGTTCCTATTAAGTGACTCCCTTAATCACATTCTCATCAACTGATCAATACATAACCTTGCATTATGTCTGTTTCTACCATAAAACACCTTATTTAGGAATCATTGCTGATTCATTAACATTGAACTCCCAACCAACAGCATTATGACTCATGCCTGAACCGAGCTTATTTGAACACTTTTTTCCCATTAGGCACGCCACAGCCTTCTTGCACTTACAAACACCAGAAAGCACTTCAGCACTACATTTGGGGGCCATCTTAAGTTGCAAAATCACCAAGAAAAGGAGA
Source organism: Mellivora capensis (assembly GCA_004024625.1). Lineage (NCBI taxonomy): Eukaryota > Metazoa > Chordata > Mammalia > Carnivora > Mustelidae > Mellivora > Mellivora capensis. The sequence goes on along the minus strand of PISX010020283.1, from coordinate 5,636 downwards.
AAAGTTCACAAAAATGTAGCACTACTAAGTAAACTGCATAAAGGACCCACGCTTCCCATCCTAGAGCTGAAACAGTAAGACCGGGCACCACCTTGCTCCACCTCAGCTGAGAGTGCAGGGAGTGGGGAGGGGGGGTGCGGTGGGGTGGATATAGGAGAGTGGGGGGTGGTGGTGAGGTGGGTCAAAATTTTCCATTGCTCTGCGCACAGCTCTGAAAATCAGCAAATGTACCTTCAGTATTGATTTGGGGCTTAGAAATACACCTCTTTTTTTTTTTTTAAGATTTTATTTAATTATTTGACAGAGAGAAAGTGAGAGAGAACAAGCAGGGCAACAGCAGACGGAGAGGAAAAAACGGGCTTCCCCCTGGGCAAGGAGCCGGATGTGGGGCTCGATCCCAGGACTCTGGGATCATGACCCGAGCCAAAGGCAGACGCTTAACTGACTGAGCTACCCAGGCACCTAGGCACCCCATAAATACACTTTAGCAAGCAGGTGAACTTGTAAACATCGAATCTGCCAATGATAAGAATTATTTTGCCCTTCTCGAACCCCATACCTTTGCCCTTGCTGAGGCCCTTGCTTCCTCTTATCTGATAACCTGCACTAGCACTACTGAGATGTTTCTGTCTGGACCTCCGCTGTGCTGTGCCCACACTATGCTTTCCATCCTGTGTGCCTGAAGCTTCTGGGCAACAGGAATTCTCTTTACATTTCCCTCTCCCTACCAGTTCCACCTCAGTGAATAATATCCTAACCAGCTGCCACGGTACAAATGCATCTTCGGAAACAAAACCACTTAACCTCTTCTGTGTCTGGTGTCCTAAATTCTAAAAAGGCAGGATGGTGTTTGGCCCACCTGCTCTACAGGATTTTGTGAAGACCACGTAAGGTAGTCGTTCTCCAGTTTTCATGTGCATAAGAATCACTGGGGAAGTAGACCAAAGAGGGAAGAGAGAGTGCTTAAAATTCAGGTTTAAAATTCAGGTTTCTGGGACCCAATCTCAAGTTTTCTGACTCAGTGGACTGGGGCCAGCCCCAGGGATTTACTCTTAACAATCTCTGTTTCTTGGATGACTCTCTGAGAAACACCAGTATAAGTCAATGGATGCAAAAGCACTTTGTAAAGCAGAAAGCATCCTACCTTCTTCCTTCCGCAAACAGCAGGTACTCCCCTGTTCTCTGCTGCTCAGGGGCAAGCATGGGAACGTTATCAGTGAGAGGAGCAGAAAAAACAGCTCCAACAGGAGAAGAGAAGGGGTGGTTAGTCTGTTTTTGTTGATGTCGCTTCCTCCCCAAGAACACCACAAAAATAAGCCAAACTTACACAAAGAAAAAAAGTAGGTAAGCACAGAGATCCAGAAGTAAGTGTATAACCACGCCCCAAATCAAGCTCAAATGTTCCACCCACTCTCTGCCTTCTGTGAAAATAGTTTGCACCCAGCCATCTTGCCTGGCAGGCAGGGTCTCTTTGAGGACAGGGGTCAACAGTTTGTGCCTCCACAGACCACACTGTGGGTCTGGTAGTGGCGCATGGTTATTGGGTGTTTGAATGGATAATCTGTGTAAACCTATGTCAATTGAAAAAAGCCTCAGTGAATACAGTTAGATGATCACTTAAAAAAATTAGCCAATTATGACTAATTTAACACTCTTACAGGTGGGATAGCCACTGACTTCTCAAGGAGGAGGAGAGGGAAAGGGAATCAAGAAGAGACCTCTATTAAATCATCTACTGCACGCAGTCACTGTGCTTTCCCTCTTGCAACCGGAAGCTCTGTGACCCGTCTTTCCCGCTCCAGGCAAGACACCTCAGGGAGCATCTGAGAGCACCAGTGGGGTCTTCTGCAGATCTGTCTGTCTGATCCACAGCTTTTGTATCAGGGGCATTTAACTTAACCCATGCCATGGGTTCTTTTGGCATTTTGGTGAAATCTATTGAGCCCTTTTCAGAATCATGGTTTTTTTTTTGTTTTGTTTTGTTTTGTTTTGTTTTTAAAGACCTTATTCATCCGACAGACAGAGATCACAAGTAGGCAGAGAGGCAGGCAGAGAGAGGGAGAGGAGGAAGCAGGCTCCCTGCCGAGCAGAGAGCCCGATGCGGGGCTCGACCCCAGGACCCTGAGACCATGACCCGAGCCAGGAGGCAGAGGCTTTAACCCACTGAGCCACCCAGGTGCCCCCAGAATCATGTTTTTAAACACATAAAATTAGGGTAACACAGGATTCCCAAGGAAACCATGATATTGAAATATGGTTAGCAAAGTATTTTTAAAAAGCAACATATGTAAACCTGGCGATTCACACACATGTACCGCTGGGGATAAAAATATTTTATATGTTTATAAAAAATTAAAAAAAAATTATTAAAAAAAAATTAAAAAAACAACAACATGTGATATGGCCATATATATGCTTTTTTTATTACTGCATTCACTAATAAGACTAAGGAGCAAATCTAGTAATTGTCATAACTTCCAAGTAATAAGAACATGAATAATAATACAAACATCTGTAATATGACATGAAAATATATGGGCTTTCTCTTGGGGCCAAAGTCGTAGGTGCTGCTAAAGTCATAGGTGATTTGTCGCCTACATTCACAATGGAAGAAATTCTAATTTGTAGTTAGACATTAATGAAAATTAAGATGCAGTTTCCTTCTGCTCAAGTTCATGGACTTCCTTAATTGCATTCCGGGACCTGCTGTGCCCTAAGTTTAGAATCTCTGTTCTAGATGGAAGCACTTGAGTAAATGAGCAATTCAGCTTCAGAGAGCCTTCTTTTTTGCTCTTTATGAAGCCACGTAGCTCTACAGTCTACCTCTGCTGTGTAATTCAATTTTTACTCACTGCTAGTCAAGAAAATCTTTAGGAAGTCAAACTGAAACCTATTTCTCTTGGGCCTATTTTGTTTTATTGTCTCCTGAGTGCACTGCTCTTGAGTCTTCAATTTTCCACTTGAGATAAAAATTAACAACTATTAACTCACTTAGTTCTGTTTTTAATTTTTTTTTTCAAGACTTCAGGGTGGGGAACAACATTATACATTAAACAAGTAAAAAAATGTGTCTAATGTACAAAAAAAAGAAAAAGTGAATCAACAACAACAAGAAAACAAATGCCATACACAGTCCCACCCTCTGGACATAAATTCTATTAATATTTTGATTTATCTATTAATATTTTGAGACTTATAAAAATGTGTTTGTATATACAGGAAAATATTCAGACACCTATTTTTTAATAAAATATGAGATCATATTGTATATACTATCTTATAATCTATTTCTCACACTTAATACTTATTAGTCATCTCTAATGTCAAAAATACTCCACACCACCATTTTCTGGGTCAACATGGCTGAATTCATTACATGATCATTACATCATTTAACATAATCTCTCCCTTAGAATTCTAGCTGTTTCAATTTTTTTCATACTTACAGTAATACTTAATGGGAAGCAAGTATTTCATGTTAACTTTCTACTAGTTGGATGATTCTTCTTTCCTCAAACAAAGCATAGGACATAGCCCCAGTCTCAGGGTTGTTGGGAAGATTAAATGGGATAAAGTAGGTAAAGTGCATGGAACAGGGTCACAAACACGTAAATATGCAGTAGGCATTACCTGTAACCTAATTTTTTTTATTATTCCATACAATAAACTCCCCCACTTTCTTTTAAGGATTTTATTTATTTATTTGAGAGAAAGAGAGGTAGAGAGTGAGCATGAGCAGGGTGAGAGGCAGGCTCTCGGCTAGCAGAAAGTAAGATGCAGGGATTAATCCCAGGACTCCAGGATCATGACCCAAGCCGAAGGCAGACGCTTAACTGACTGAGCCACCCAGGCGCCCCGCATATGATAAATTCCTAAGTGTGGGAATTCTAGGTCAAAAGATCCTCCCAAATTTGAAATGTGCTGCTAAATTATTATCCAGAAGGACTGTTTCCCAGCACCAGTGACTATAAGAGTCTATTTCTCTTAGCATTGTTCCTCTTTAACTCTTTTCTGTTATGGTACATCTTTGGCATTACCACTAGGGGAGGTGAACACTTTGTGTGCATTTATTGGCTATTCAAATTTCTTTTTAAACTTATTTCTGCCGTATTTGCCTTTTGTCATAGGTCACAAATGTTTTTCCAGCTTTTATAATTTTCCTTTTAGTTTTATTTACAGTACCTTTTGTGTGGAGAAGATTTAGTAGTAATTTATTGGAGTCAGTCTTGTCCCCTTCCTCCCCATTTCTGTGGTGAGTTCATTCTTCGGAATAACATCTGGAAAGGCCACTTCTCTTCTCAGTTTATAATATGCTAATTATGTTTTCTTTAAGTACTTTCAGCTTATCTGGAAATTATTTTAATAAGATAATGTAAAGGAGAGAATTAACTTAGAAAAATGTAACAGTTATCCAGTTGTATCAAGGCAATTACTGAATATGTGGATCCTTTTCCCCTTCGAGATGGTTTAAGAATTTGTGCTAATCCTGTTTAAAGTACATTTCAAGGAAGCATATTTGATTACATTTTATTCACTTACATTTTATTTGATTTCTTAGTTCACAGAGGTATGGAGAAGTAATCACATTAAACAGGATAGCATTAATTAATCTTTCCTACAAATCTAGTTGGTAATTTCCACTGAACCTCTACATGTAGCTCATTTTCCTTCTCTTCTCTTCTAATCACCTTTACATCTCTAGCTCTGTTTGAAGCCTCCACTGACTTGATCGAGGAAACTAAAGAAAGAATAACATAAAAGCTAAAACAGCAAAGCTCGCTTGGCCATTTTCACTAATAGGGTTGATTTTTTCCCCTAATACCTCAAAATATAGCCCACTGTGAACTTTTGTAGAGATGATTAACTCCTCAAGAACAGAGCTGTGCCACTGAGTTATTTCACACGATGTACATATTTTGTAATTTTTGGATAAGGAAAGCACGGCTCCCCGCCTCCCACCAAGTATTTGATAGTAGAGATCTTGCTTTTTTGTCATTGCCACTATTCTGTTGCGTTAAATGAGAATTATTTCACACTTGCTATATATTGTGCACAGGCTCATCTGAGATCCTTCTTGAAGAAGATTTATCCAGACAGTACCTCCTATTATCCCAAATGGAGTCTGACTGCTCTTGCGTGGGAACGTGGTGGAATGAATGACCACAGGCTGGAACAAAGATGTCTAAGAGACTAAGAGTACCTCAGAAAGAAACTTTACTGACCAAGAAGACATCTAAGATGTCAGAAGGTCATAGTGCCAGAAAGCATAGATTCCTACCTTCCCAACAGAAATCCACTCTCTTCACCATGCCAGAATCAAAGTGAAGGACTCAAGAAATGTCCTGCTGCCCCAAGGTCTTTCGAAAGGCACCTTGGGGACTTTGTGTCTGCTTCTATTGCATGGATTCCCTTTCATGTAATGTGTCCATGGTATTCTATCTCAATAGTTCACTCCACTGACAAACAACAGGGCCATTTCAACTAAGTTACTACTATTCCAGACAGAGCTGAGCTCCTTAGAATTCTGTTTGTTTATCAGTCATCTACCTACTCATGACATCTAAGCCATGTGTCACAGAGCTAAACTTCCAGTGGAGGAGTGGAAGGGTATTGAGAGATACCAATGGTTCCCTCTC